>CM038121.1:9684845-9827868 GCA_001642375.2 Mentha longifolia
TATATTTCATTAAATTATTCATATTTTATTAAGTTATTATTTTCTATGCAATTATTTAATGCATTTAATATTTTGAAAAATCTTATTCTTTTCATTAAAATTAATACATTAATTAAATTTTAAGTAACTAAGGTTACTACCTAGGAAGATAATTTTGACTAATAATTTTTCTAATTTGTTTGTTTTTCTTTAAATAGTAGTACTATTTTGTAGTAATCTATTATTATATATTAAAGTAAAATAGTCTTATTTAAATTTTCACTCCAAAATTATATTATCTACATTAATTAAAACTTCGGAGTTAACAATTTTAAAAATTATTTGCATTAATGCATTAATAAATTTGCCTAAAATATTCAAGAATAAATAACGTTTCGAAAAATTTTATGCATGCTAAAATTACAACATAAAAAATTTGAACATTTCAATTTGTATTTTTATTTTTTGTATACAATTATTGAAGTTATATTTTGTCATATAAAATATTTATAAATTATTTCCCGGCAATGCGGGGTGTACAATTCTAGTTAAAAAAATAAAATAAGAGAACAATTAAATTACACCATATTGTATTTTGATTTTCTCCAAATATTGTGCCGTCGGAATCTTTGGTCTTTAGCATACAGCCGTAAAGGCAGTAGGCATGCATAATCTTAGGTTTTGTCGTTTTCTCAAATGCATTAATAAAGTTAATCATTAATTATAATTTCTTCCAAGAAACGTGGCCATCTAATAATGTACTGTAGCACGTAAAACTTGATTAATTAACTGGCATTGTTTTTTCCTTCTAATTCCACTTTTTTTGGGATGATAAATCATGATGATGCAAGAAAGCTTATGTTTTACTAAAGTTGAAAACTATTAAGGGGGTCACTATCAATTAGTGATATACTATTCTAATAGTGGGCTAACATTAATGCATATGTGGAATTTAAGTGAATTATTCTTTCACTAGCGAATTTAACCACCTATAACATATCTATAATTTCAAAACAAGCATAGGTCCAATTTCTCCACGAGTGAGTGAAAACAACACAATAGTTTTATTTTCCATAAGTTTCATCACCAATCATTTTCTAGGCTCAATAATTAATTAGTTTTATTTATATATAGTGGAATCTACTTTATATCTAATTCATAATTCCTTCAGGAAAATGTGCTTCTAAATGCTTCTTGATTTCAGTTTGCCAGTCCAAATTTGATTAAGTATTTTGCATTAAATAAAACTAATTATTACGTGAAAATTGTAACTCATCATAAAATATTACTTTTTATGCACAAAAGTGTTGCATTTTAAGTATAAAATGTTGAATTTTCATGATGATGCATTATATACATAAAATAATATCAAATAATATATTTTATTATACAATATTTTATGCACAAAATGCATCATTTTATGCATAAAATACATATGTTGCAGTTTTCACATAATAATTAATTTTCATATGATCTACTACCCCATATATATATATAGAGCCAGAATTCAGAATAGTCACTTCTCTTAGTGAAAATTAAAAACTAGCCACCAACTTAAAAACATATAAATTCTAGCCACTTTCGATGTATTGTGACAAAATTACCTTTTTTACTTAAAACCTAAAAATCTAATAAAACAACAAATCGTAATTTTCTTTTGCAGAATCCCATACTCAATCCACTGCCCTATTCAAGCCAACTTCGCCGTCGTTTGTCCAGCAATCGAGCCTCCGGCGTTGTTGCCCAGTCACCGTCGATCGATCTGCCGTATTCACCAAAGGAGCCACTTTCTCTGGCGGTTGTTTTGTCCAAAATCGCGACCGGTCGTGCCCAATCCGAGGAGAAAACAATCGAGCAGCCATTTCAATATAATTCAGGGATTCGAGCCTTCGGTGTCCTTGCCCACTCGCCGTCGATTGAGCTGTTGTCTTTACAGCCGTGATTTTCGGCGGTCGTTCCCTAAATCCTGACCAGTCGTGCCCAATCGCAGGAGTTATTCGATCAAGCCACTGTATTGAGAGCAACGGCCATTCGCGCAGCCGTGTTAACCGCTGTGCTACTTACTTGATGTAGGAGGATAGGTCAGATTCGGGTGAAGAAGAGGAGGAGATTTTGGTGGACCAAGAGTTATGCCGATTCTAAAAATCCCATCGGGCTCGAACATGATTGGCTCGATTTAGATCTGTTCAAACCCTATCTAATGTGTCAATTTTTCTGATATGTGGCTCATGAAGACGCTCGATCGAGCATCCAGGGGCTCCATCGAGAGCACTAATATGATATTTTCAATTTGTTTGTTATGTTATTGATGAATGGCTTGATCGATCATAATATATTGTGTTCGATGAAAGTATTTTTATTTTTGCAATCTTTTTCAATTCTTTTGTGCTTGATAAGGTGGCTCGATTGAGGATAATAAATTGATATCAAGCACCTCAGTTTCATTTTTTATATGCATTTCTTTGGAGGTTGATGAATTGGATCGATCGAGCATAAATAGCGATCAAGCAAAAGTATGCTAGATTGAGCACAATTATCTCATACACGGCTCGATCGAGCAAAAATACGCTCGATCGAGCACATATCTCATTACACGGCTCGATCAAGTACCTACGTAATATACCAGCTCGATCGAGCCAAACTAAGGCTGGATGTGTGGCTGCAAAGGACTCCGACGAGGGACACAACGAGTGAGAAGACAAGAAGGCTTTTGGTGGTGGAGGCGGGAGCGCCGGTGGTGTTGGGAGGGGGCTGCTCGCCGGGAAAAATGGTTTCAAAACTGTATGGGAGAAAGAGAGGGAGACAGAGATAAATAAGAAAGTTACGCAGTAGGATGAAAAATATGGGTGGTGGCGGCGGCGGCGGCGGCGGCGGCGGCTGTGGTGTTTGAGTCGCTGGCCGGATAAGAACTAGGAAACAGAAGCAAAGAGTTTGAAAAAAAAAAAGGGATGTGATGAGACGGGACCTAGCATTGAAGAGATCAATCAGGACTTGCAGCTCGGAGGAGCAGTGACGAGATCAAGAGCCAAGAAGCTGCAAGGATATTTGCAATGCTACATTCCGAAGAGATTGGAAGATGAAGGAACCGGATGTCATCATTTCAAATTGGTGAACTTCATAAGTGTAGAAGATGATATTTCGGAGGCCCATTAAAAGAGGAATCAAAACTGAACTTATATTTATTTTATTTTAGGCCCAATTATCACAACATGTTTAGGTGATTAATTGGCCCGTTTTCTTAGGCCCATTACTTGGTATTTTCGGCCTTCTTAGATTAGTATTTATACTAATTTTCGTTCATTACTTAGACAGACTTGATTGAATGCAAAAATAGTTTTACGCTATTCTCTTGTCTCACACAAACAAATCGGTTCTTGGTAGAGTTTGATATTGGCGATCTCAAACTTGAATTCATCGACTCGTTCGTGATATCTCGTAGTATCCGGGTTAGTCGAGCCACGAAGATTGCTCCATAAACGCGTTTCGGATTCAAGTAGGTCCGGGGTTCATTTCGGGTAAGATTCATAATTTGTTTTCCGTTTAAATTCTGCAATTCATATTCTTTTCGTTTTCCCAGCCATTCATCATCGTTCATATATCATAAATATCCATCCTCCATCGTTCCTGTAGCTATTCCATTCCAGAAACCCTTAGATTAATTTCAGATCCGTTTTTGAAACCCTAACTCATCCTGAAAATCACCACCGTGCCAAATCGAAAACTACTCGTGCGTTTTCGCTGAATTTTGGATATGTTCTTCATAACCCTAAGTTGTAACTAGTGTTAAAATTTGAGCTCAATCGGAATTGAATTGCTTAGGTTTCTGTAGACGTCTATTCAGTGTATTTGTAGGTAGAATTTCCGGGAATTTCCATTCGATTGTTCATAGTTATATTTGGATTGAATCTTTCGTATCTGACGTTGTTCGATTCTTAGCTTCCGCGTATTGTGATCGCATCAGGATGCAACAGGCAGAGCATCAACAAGTTCGTAGTTCGCAAGGAAGAAAAAGAGGGGGAGGGGAGAGAGAAGAGAGGGTAGAGGTGGGTGGTTTCTAGTTTTTTTTCTTTTCTTTTCATTTTGTATTCATTAAGGGTATTTTTGTCTCATCACATTAAAAGTGGCTATAATTTATATATTTTTAAGTTCGTGGCTATATTTTAATTTTTGTTAAGTTAAGTGGTTATTTTTAACCATTATCACATATATATATATATGTATATATATATAAGGAAGGGTTCACATGTAAATAAATTCTGGCATGAGAAAATGAGAATAATGCTTAAAGTAATTCGTACTTTACTATGGCTAATTGATACGAATCGTCTCATATTCGTACCAATAATCATATATTTAAGTAAATAAGAATTTCTCACTCGACTTTGGTATGAATTTCACAGTTCGTGATAAATAGATGGTACGAATTTATACTTTTTGATATATCATAGGTAACCGTAATTCGTAATTCGCTATTCTGTTGCTTTCTTGTAATTTGTAATATATCATATGTAAATGGTACGAATTGACTCATATTTCGTACCAATAACTTCATACTTACTTATGCAATTCATACTATATTACAGGCAATTGGAACAAAGCATCTCATATTCATACCAATAACTGTATAATAACTATGTAAATGTGAAATTCTTATTCGATTTTGGTACGAATTTCACATTTCGTACCTCATTAAAAGTGGTAAGAGAAATGTCATGACCGCACTTTGCTAATCGATAGCTAAGCTCGGTGATTCGTGACTATGGTGGAAATTAGCAAATAATTTGCAGAAGATGGGAAATTTAGGAATTTGATACGAACATATTATAGAACAAACACCGATAGGTGGACATAGTAGACGGAATAAATACGACACCACTTGTCATGATTCTGACTTGATTTACAACTATATCGAAGGATTTAGAAGTATCAGAGTGTACACAGCGGAAATGAGTTTGAGAATACATGTGTGAAGACATGTATTACCAAGAAAAATCTTCAACTAATACTACTTGTTAATATTGACAAAAGTATCGCCGGTCACTCTTCATTCATCCTGCTCAACCTGCACATTGGAAATAATGTACAGGACGTGAGTACAAAGTACTCAGTGGACATATTGCCCAAAACATTTTATTGTCAAGTCATTCATAGTGAAGCATAGGGTTTTTCTTGAAAGGCCTATGTTCACGAAAAACTGAGTTATCTTAAAAGCGTCTGCGCAGACTAAGTTATGTAGTATTCTACCATATCTGAGTTTGTTGTGCCCGAGGAGTTGGCCACCTCACTCGGTCACGTGATCGGTCACTATCTGCAATGACACGATCGATGTGTACACTAGTCCAAGAATGATAGCTGGTCATTCAAGGACCCGAATTCGATTCATGAATTGGCATTTCGCCATTTAACAGATAGGCATCATACAAAAACTGAAACATTTATGGCATGACAATACTTTTAATAGAGCTACTGATCTAATAAAATATGTTTTGTTTTATAGAAAGCCCACCTCATGGTTTTCTCGACTGCTATGAGATCTGATCTCTACTTCAGCTACTGTCCCTCCTTCGCGTACCCTTCGATTAAAAATCGAGGTAAGATTCGTATTCTAACGAACAAAATCTTATTTAAGATTTTAGTTTTAAATTTGTTCGGAGGTTATTCTAAATTCGGTAACGTGGTTACTGTTATCTAGGCTCGAGTTATGAATCCCGTCATGTGGACGGTTCATGTAGGATTCTATTAATAAATCAACTTGGTTTATGGCTGCACTCAATTAATTCTACTTGCGTAATTGATTAATTAATCAACTACGATTGATTATTAAATCTTTATTACCATAAGTTAATAATCCACTTAAGAATTTCCCAGTCTTAATCTCTTAATAAATCATCTTTGGTCGATTGTTAAACTGGGCTAATTTCTGCTTGAAGTTGTTTAATTGATTAGCTAAATCAATTAATCTAAATTGTTAGCTCTTGGTTAATTAACTTATCTAAAGTTAATTATTGAGATCGTGAAATAATTTATTTATGAACTACCGAAATTTAATTACTGTAGAGTACGATTTAATTGGGATATCTTGGTCCACATAATTAATTAGAATTGGGTTTAAAATCTATAATTGGGTTATGGCCCGGTTCCACAAGATCCGGCCCAAATGGTCGGCCCAGCTGCTCTGGGCCCAGACTTTGCTCCAGCACAAATCTCTGACTCAGTCCAGCCCAGCCCGCGACTCGACCCGGCCCGATTTTATCAGAAGCCCTATCCTTTCTTCTCACCTACATTCGCGACCCCCTTCTCTATCCTTCTCTCTCGCGATTCACTTCTCTGCGATTTCACCGATTTCCTGGTCATCTTCTTTACTTTGCCGGTGGCTGGCGTTACTCATAAGCCGTCAGTCTGCAGCTCGTTTCTCTCTAGTCGTGGGCGTCCTCTCTCTCCAAATCAAACTTAGGGCAGAATCCTTAATTCGAAAATTTGGGGAAAATGCTTTTCCATTCTCGAGCTCCGGCGAGAATTGACCGCCGATGGGCTCATACCGACGCGGTGAGATGGCACTGGCTCGTCTCTGACTTCGGTGGTCTCGATTCCTGCTGCGGAACCACCCTGGGTCCGACGTCCCACGGCGCAACTCCCGCTCCACTCGTTGCTCCTTGAGACGCAAATATTGAAAACCCTAGTTCTTTTGAACTAGGGGACATCATCCCTCTCGTTCTCGTTTCTTGATTCCGGTGACAGCGAGGTCGCTTACACTGGCAATGGCCTCTGCCGTTGCTGCTTTTCTTCTATTCCCCTCTTTCGACTTCGGTTCGAGTTATTTGTTTGGTTAGATTATTTATATATGAATCTAATTGCTGACTTTCATTCTCTGTTTCTTGTTGCAGGCTCTCGGCGAACGATGATGAGGCGTCGCTGCGACTTCCGCCAGCTCTTCTTCTCCGAGCAGTCTCTCTACCGTCGGTAGGCTGCCGTTGAGGCTTCGAGCCTCAACGAGGTTTGATTCGCTCTATCACCCTCTCAATCCTTAAGCTAAGTTTCATTATCGCTTAAGTATGGGTGTTTTTATGATTATTAGTGTTGCGGTTTTGATTCCGGATATGGATTGGCACTTCTTTCATCTATATATTTCCTATGTTATGTGTTCTTCAATCAGAATTTTCCTACGACTTAGGCTTGCTTTGAAATCAGATTTTGACTTGCTGCATATTAGTATGCTAGTGCTAGGGTCTCAAATTTAAGATTTTAGCATGCTTGTTAGGTTGTTGGTTTGAAACAAAAGTATGCTTGGTTGATGGAATCTGAATTGATGTGTCTATCATGCTTGTTTGTTTTGGATTTGTGATTGAGAACTTGAAACTGAAAACTGTAGCATGCTTCTCTAGCTCTAGAAGATTTGGGATTTGCTATTACCTTAGGTGAGTGAAGGGTTGTTGTGGCTAGCTTCTTCCCTCTCCTATTTCTCTTTAGCTGCTGCAGCTTCCTTCACTCTCTCTCACTCTTTATTTTGCTCTAATTGGTGGTGATGAAGGTTGGAGTGAGGTAGAGAGGGTGTATATAGAGAATCGTTTGAAACAAATTGGTCTTGGTATGGTAGGTTGACTTAGAAGGGAATGGGGTAGTGTTTCTATGTTTCCATTTCCATGCTATTTTTGGTTCTCTATGAGATATTCCTGCAGATTTTATTTGTCCTTAATGTGCAGCTTTAAATCTCATCCCTTTTATTCTTATTCTCAGACTTTGGGTCTCCCCTTCTATTGTTTCTACTTGGCTGATTCTCTTTTGTTTTGCAGGTAATACTAAGGTAATGCTTACTGTTTTCTGCAACCAAACTGAAATAGAAAGGGGCTGATTTCCTTTCTCAATTTAGCCTTAAGGTGTTTGTTTTATTTTCAGATTTAAATCTCTATTTCTAGGTATTAAAAGTTGACTCCTTTTTGGTTGCAGGCTGCTGATGGGAGTGGTATTGGCATCTGCGACTGGAATTGTGCAATTTAGGGCTGATTCCATCTCTCTTTAGGCTGTAGACTTTTTTTATGGTTTTGTTCCATTCCAATTCTATAGAAGAATTGTTGTTTTGTGTAAGAGTTTCTTATTTGTATAGTAGCTATAATAGGCATAGGCGCTGCTCTAGATTCTAGTTGTAGAATCCGCATTCTATATAATATAGGAGATTTATCAAAACTTGGTCTGAAAAGGGGAATTCCTTCCCTGCCTTATTGTTTTCGGCTATTATCCTCTAATTGACTTGTTGGAGTAAAGGAATATATATATATATATATATATATATATATATATACTTAGTTTGGGCTTCTACTTGGGCTCGTCCCATAATATTAAATGGGCATGGCCCGGTTGAATTAGTCGTTTGGGCCTTGGCCCAATTATATAAGAAATCGAGAATCGATAACTATCTCTTATTTATCTCTTATTTGAGCTATTCGATCCTTGTTTAGCTAATGTAATTGAGGATACTACGATTCGTTTATTTGATTACTAGTCACTTCTCAAGAATCAAGTTGCTACTTGATTCTATCACTTCTCAATGGATTACTCAAAAGAAATTAATTTATAGAAGTCGAGTTGCTACTCGATTCCATTATGGCTCTCTAAGCAATTGTTTTAGAATCTTGGATACTGAAAGCTGATAATATATCTCAACTATCGAGATTAACTAACTAATTTAGCTAAGTGATATTACGGGGCGTTACAAGAAAATGTTTTCAACAAACACACCTTGCATATTACATTAAAGATAACAATTCAAAATATGGTACGAATTTCACAAATTCGTACCTCCTTACAGTTCGTAAAAAATATAAATTTCGTATTTTCTAATATTTAGAAAAACAAAAAAGAAAGAAAAAAATGAAAAAAAAATGAAAAAAGAAAAAAAAAATCTCCAAAGAGACAAGTTTAGTCGTAGGTAGATGGTACGAATTGCACAAGTTTAGTCATAGGTAAATTGTACGAATTGCACCTCGTGATAAATAGATGGTACAAATTTGTAGTTTTCATATATCATAGGTAATAGTAATTCGTAATTCGTTTTCTGTTATTTTCTCGTAATTCGTAATATATCATATGTAAATTGTACGAATTGACTCATATTCGTACTCACTCACTTATGCAATTCGTACTATATTTGGTACAAATGGTACCTATAGTTAATGACATAACTATATAAGAATTTTACATTACATAATTATTATATAGTTATGTCATTAACTATAGGTACCATTTGTACCAAATATAGTACGAATTGCATAAGTGAGTATGAAGTTCTAGGTACGAATATGAGTCAATTCGTACCATTTACATATGATATATTACGAATTACGAGAAAACAACAGAAAAACGAATTACGAATTACTATTACCTATGATATATGAAAACTACAAATTCGTACCATCTATTTATCACGAAATGTGCAATTCGTACAATTTACCTATGACTAAACTTGTGCAATTCGTACCATCTACCTATGACTAAACTTGTCTCTTTGCAGATTTTTTTTTTCTTTTTTTCATTTTTTTTCATTTTTTCTTTCTCTTTTGTTTTTCTAAATGTTAGAAAATACGAAATTTATATTTTTTACGAACTGTAAGGAGGTACGAATTTGTGAAATTCGTACCATATTTTGAATTGTTATCTTTAATGTAATATGCAAGGTGTGCTTGTTGAAAACATTTTCTCTTACCACTTTTAATGAGGTACGAAATGTGAAATTCATACCAAAACGAATAAGAATTTCACATTTACATAGTTATTATACAGTTATTGGTATGAATATGAGACGATTCGTTCCAATTGCCTGTAATATAGTACGAATTGCATAAGTGAGTATGAAGTTATTGGTACGAAATATGAGTCAATTCGTACCATTTACATATGATATATTACAAATTACAAGAAAGCAACAGAAAAGCGAATTACGAATTACGGCTACCTATGATATATCAAAAAGTATAAATTCATACCATCTATTTATCACGAACTGTGAAATTCATACCAAAGTCGAGTGAGAAATTCATATTTACTTAAATTTATGATTATTGGTACAAATATGAGACGATTCGTACCAATTAGCTATAGTAAAGTACGAATTACATAAGTAAGTATGAAGTTATTGGTACGAATATGAGTCAATTTGTACATTTACCAGAGATATATTATGAATTACGCTTGTTTTGAAGTGACTAGGCCTACTGCAACATCAAACTCATTGATTTCAACAGAGACAAATCGTAACAACACCAAGCATAACTCACAATTCGTAACAATGCCAAACATAACTCACAAATCGTAACAACATCAAATCAGAATGTAACTCATAAATCAGAACTCACAAAATCAAGCAGAGAGCACACATGTAAATTAAATAAACCATTTCGTACAAAACCCTAAAATCAAACCGTGCCTAAAATCAAGTAAAAAATCACCGGAAGCAAGACATATCAGTTAAATCGCACCACCAAATCAAGGGAAAAATCCCTAAATTCGGAGGTACCTATCAAATCATACCAACTCACAAGCTAAAACCAAATTCTCATTTTTATTAAGCAACCAACAGACTAATTCGTATATGCGGTTCAAGCTCAGCGCATCAGAGACAAATCATAACACAGATCGTAACAACACCAAACATATACTCAAATCGTAACAACATCAAATCCGAACGTAAATCACAAATCAGATCTCACAAAATCAAGCAGAGAGCACCAAATTCTCATTTGTATTAAGCAGCCAACAGACCAATTCGTACATGCAGTTCAAGCTCAGCGCATCAGAGACAAATCATAACACAAATTGTAACAACACCAAACATATACTCAAATCGTAACAACATCAAATCCAAATGTAAATCACAAATCAGATCTCACAAAATCAAGCACAGAGCATACATGTAAATGGGCCTGGAGAAGCCCGAATGAAAGCCTGAAGATCTAGTCTGCGGTTTCTCTTCCTTGGATCTCGTAGCAAATCGGAGCGGATAACTGAGAAGAAGACAACGCGGCGGAGAAGACAATGCGACGGAGGTGCTACGGCGGCGATGTCTGAGGGAGGAGAAGTCGACGTAGCCACCGTTTTTGGGAACTCGTCGAAGGCAAAGACGTCGGGTTCTTCCTGAGGAGAAGATGACGCGGTGGCGGCGGAGGCACTGCAGCGATGACGGAAGGAGGAGCCGGAGGTCTGCCTGCAGCCACCGAGAGAGAGAGAGAGAGAGAGATTTCAAATTTTAAAATGGGGATAATGGTATGAGGAAGAGAGAAAGAGAGGAAATATAGGGTTTTGTGAGAGAGAGGTTTAGGGATATATACTAAGGGTATTTTGGGGCATTCAAGTCAAATTTGGGTAGAATTATTAAAAAACTATCCGGGTGATATTTATTGTAAAAAATATCCTATAGTGGGTAGAAAAGGGCATTTCCTCTAACACGTATGCATAATTTTCCACATGTATGCATATATACAAAATTATTTTTTATCCACAAAAAAACGTTTATGCACTAGGCAAGGTAAATTTGAAGCATTTCACTTTGATGCATATTCTATACATTTGTTATGCATTGTTTGATGTATCACTGTGCATTCTTGCCTATATCATGCATCCTATATATTTAGAGATACTTTATCATGCATTTACCCAATAAGGTAATGCTTATCTTTCTATTCCATAGTGCAATACATAGTTTAATAATCAATTATTTTTATTAGTTTTTTATAATTTATATGTTAATCGTATTGTTTAATATTATTTTTTATAAGTGTTGTATTTAAGTTAATTTGATAATGCATATTTAGCTATTCAATTATGCATTTACATAATATATTAATGCATATTCTTTTATTTCATCTATAGTTATAAAATAAAAAATAAAAAAAATTAAACCACAATCAATCAAAATCAACAAGTATGCAGATAAACAAAATTATTTTAATCCACAAAAAAATCGTTTATGCATTACACAATGTAAATTTGAAGCATTTCACTTTGATGCATATTCTATAATATTGTTATGCATTGTTTGATGTATCATTGTGCATACTTGCTTATATTAATATTATTTACTATGTCACACATTCTATATATTTAGAGATATTTTATCATGCATTTACCTGGTAAGATAATGCATATCTTGCTATTCCACAGTGCAACAGTTTAATAATCAATTATTGTTATTAGTTTTTTATATTTATATATTAAATGTATTGTTTGATATTTCTTATAATTTAATTGTTGCATTTAAGTTAATTTGTTAATGCATATTTTGTTATTTTATTATGTGCTTACATAATATAGTAATGCATATTTTTTGTATTTCATGTATAGTTATGAAAAATTAAACCCTAGCCAATGAAAATTATACCCAAGTTAATAAATCCTAAACCCTTGTGGGGAATATAAACCCTAAACGGTAAAAACTAAACCCTTGTTGGGAATCTAAACCCCAATAAAAAAAACTAAACATTCATAAGAACAAATAAATCCTAGTAGGAGAACTAAACATCACAGTGTTTCATAATGCATTTTTTCACCATTTGTTATGCATATTTTACGTTAGTTAATGCATAATGATTCTTCAAAATATGCAAAATATGTCATTTGTTTCATAATGATTTATTTACATTTTGTTACTACAACATTGCATTAAAAAAAATATGTATAACAATGTAACAAAAATGCATTGCAAATCATATGATATCTAATTTCTTTTTAATTTCTACATGCATATAAGTGAAAATTGAGTTGAGATTATAATATTTAATAAATATCATCACAATTTTGATTTTATTAATTAATGCAACAATAATACCGAAAATGAAAGAATGCAACAACAAAAAAAAACAATAACAAAACTTTGATAGCATTAAATAATTAATTAGTTACCATATACACACGATTAATATTCCTTGAACTAAGGAGGCATGCGGTTACAAATTAAGGATAATGGCATAATTATCCTCCTTATATCAACATACCTAATTAAATATATAAAAAAAATACTACATGTTTATATCCATTGATCTACTAAGATCAATGGTCTAAAAAATTCTAAATTTCACCATATGTTTAGTTTTCACTTCATCTATATATATATATATATAGGGATGCATTCTAGTGAAATCATCTCTAGTGTGAAATCTATAAACCAATTTAAGACCATTCATATATATGGATCAAACGGTGAGGATTAAAAAATGAATGCATTTAATTAATGTCATTGTTGTTTAGTACACGTGTATTAGAGGGTATAAAGGTCCAAATCAAATTTTATATTAGGGAGAAATCACGTCACCGCCGTAAGAGTAGGGATTCTTCAAAACTCTTCTTTACTCTCTTAAACCCTCTTCTCCATATACCACACACTGAAGAAATTAGAACCCAGAACTCCAAGAACTCTAGAGATTAACAAATTTCGAAGGAAGAATGACAAAGCGCCGTAAAGATGTTCAGATCGATTTCGATGAAGGCAAGTAAATTGATGCATAAATCTTAATTTGTGTATAAATATGATGTTCTTGTTTTTAGATTTTGAATTTCGAAAAAATATGTAGAACAATTGTGGAATTTATGTTAAAAATTATTGCATAATATGAGTTCTATGGCATGTTTTTGCAATTAATTATTATATGGGTAACAAATTAGTTGATCGGTTTTGTGAAAAAATTGTTCTGCTTTAATGCAGCTTAGCTGTCCCCCTTTATTTTATTTTTGTTGCATTGAAGATTATTACTGTTGCATTTTATAAATAATTTGTTGCAACTTATTTCAGTATTATACGTTTTTTATCAGGTGATGAAGAGGTTGTTAAAAAGGATACAGGTTTGGAAAAGAAATGCAAAGGTAAAAATATTCAGATTCTGCGAATTAGATTGTTGATGGATTTTAGCAGTGTAATAGTGTAGTGTCATGAAATGTTGCATTTTTAGGTAGTTTTGGTTGCTTACATTGGCAAAACTGATGCATTGTACATGATATTGTTAACACATAATCAATTTTTATGAAGGTGGGAATAGGTGAAAACATGATTTACTTCCCAAGTAGGTGAAGCAGTTGAGGTATCTGAGGGCCAAATATTGTGCAGCAACTGCAACTGCAGAATGCAACGAAAAGAAGCAATGGATCATTGGCGTTTCTCAGAGCTACTACGTGTTTTGTTGGCCAAATAGTTCTTGACTTATTTAGAGTTTTGTTAGTTCTTGAAATACAATACCAATATTTACATTTGTGGTTTACATTTATGTCACGACCGCACTTTGCTAATCGATAGCTAAGTTTGGTAAATTCGTGACTATAAAATATGAATATGAAATGGATATATGAAGAACATTTCTTGAATCGACTCTCAGGGCAATCTCATTTCTAGATAATCTGATACTTATAACTGATAAAGTAGGACAATGTTTGTCATGATTCTGACTCAGAACACATCTAAATCGAAAGGAACTTTAAGAATATCAGAGTGTACGCAACGGAAGTATGGCTATAAATACATGTATGGAGACATGTATTACCAAGAGTTATCAAAACTAAATCTTCACTAAATTGACAAAAGCTCTGCCGGTCACTCCGCTTCAACCTGCTCAACCTGCACATTAAAAACAATGTACAGGGCTAAGTACAATTTGTACTCAGTGAACACTTTGCCCAAAACTGATTTTATTGTCATCCATATACTGAGTGAAACATAGGGTTTTTCTTAAAAGTCTATGTTCACTAAAATCTCTTAGTTCTCAAAAGTGACTGCAGTCAAATTTCTGTTGTAATCTACCATATCTGATATGTGGTGCCCGAGGAGGTGGCCACCTAACTCGTCATCTGATCGATCGCCACACTAAGCGAGTCGACCACTTGTGTACACTAGTCCAAGTATAGTAGTTCGTCATACAAGGACCCGAATTCGATTCTTATAAAATTGGCATAGCCAATAACAGATAGGCATCATACAAAAACAAAACATTTTATGGCATGACAATCTTTAAAAGAGCTATATCAACTAATAAAACATGCTTTGTTTTAAAAGAAAGCCCACCTCTTTCACTTGCTTAAGTGATATAAAATTCTAGCTTCGCCTTGACGACTGTTTCTTCTCCGCTCAACCTTGATAAAAGAATACCGTAAGATTCTCAATTCGATCGATAAAAGCTTATCGAATAATCCTAGCTCTATAGCTTCTCGTAGGTTATTCTAAATTTTTAAGTGACATTATCACTGTTACCTAAGCTCGAATTGTCAATTATTTCAAAAAAATACGAATAGCTTATTCGATTGTTTCAACTAATTGATTTACTGTTAACTTGAACTTAAATTAATTGAGAACTTCTCAATTAATTAATCTTAATCGTTTAATTGATTATCTTAATCAATTTATTCTTGATTAATAAACTTAACTTAATAAACTTATTTCTATAAGTTACTTCTTTAATTAAATAATTCATTTATGAATTATTAATCTCTATATTATTATTAATATAGGTGTAAGATAATTTAATTAGTGATATCTTAATTCACATAATTATTCATAGGCTATTATAACTCTTGCATTTAATTAACTTATTTCTATATGTTAATTTAGAAAATTAATCCGCTTAAGAATTAATCATCTCTATTTACGAATAATTATGGAACGGTAGTCGAGTCTCGACTCGTAATTGATTAATTGGACTTGGTCCAAGAATGGAATTAATCTAGGCCTACTTTAAATTAAATCAGTGGCCCAGCTGCACAATTAATTCGGCCCAGCCGAATAAGGAGACTGGCCCATCTCTTGGCCCAAATTATCGGCCCAACCTCTCAGCCCAAGCCCATCTGAAAGCCCGGCCCAGCCCGAACAAAGACCCTAACCTCCCCCTTTCTCTCTCATTTCAATCGGTGCTCTCCTCTCCTCTGCGATTCCCTCTTCTCTTGAACTCCTCTTCTCCTGCCATGGCGTCGGCAGTTGGTACCGACGAGCTGCTGCACTCTCTCTCTCTCCTTCTATAATCGTTCTCCCCAAATCGAATTGGGAACAAAAGCCCAAATTCGAAAATCTAGGGTTGAGGTTTCTCCCCAATTTTTCCTTGTCGACTTCCAGCGAAATCGACCTCCGGCGTGCTCCTTTCTGCTGCGGTGAGACGGCGCTGCCTTGGTCATCGTCCGGCTGCGCCCAGCTGCTGTGGCTCCCCTCTGTTTCGATTTTATTAAACTTGATTTCAAATTGTTTGTGGTTCCATTTTCTTACTCGCTCATTGATTCTTCTTTCTTTCTTTGTTTTTCTCGTAGGTTTCGAGCGATGCGGACGACGAGAGCGGTGCTGCTGCGGCTTCTTCGGTCCAGCTTCACTGCCGCTGCTCTCTTGTCGTTGAGGCTTCGGCCTTGATGGAGGTTCGAATTCTTCTAAACTTCATCTCTCATGTTTATTTGCTTCGTTATTTTTAATCGTGTTGCTAAATATGTGAAAATATATATATATCTTCGGTTCTTCTTTGTCTTTTTGAAAACTGATTTTGGTTGTAGAATCTAATGTTGGGTTCTTCGGTTTTCCGTCTAACGCATAAGCTCATGATTCTCTATTCACTGTCGTTGTGGCTGAGCGTTGGCTTTAAGCTTTTGTGTTTATTGAGTTTTAGTACACCGGCATACTAATTTCTTGCTAGATTATGATAACCAGATTTTTAACATGCTCTTTGTGTACTTGTTCTGAAACTGATAATTGAATGAGCTTAATTCAAAGGTTGTAACTACTTAGGTCATGCTAGTTGAGGTTTGTTTATAAAGGAAAGCTGTAGCATGCGAATTTCTTTCAAAGGTTGAATAGATTTAATTGTTACCTGCAGTAGAAGAAGGGTTTAAGTGTTGCTGCAGATTGGTAACTTGGAAAGAAAATGGATGGAGCTCTGCACCTTCCCTCTTCCTAAATGTTGCAGCTTCTCTCTAGACATGCAGGCGGGCCGGGACCGCCGGTTTCGGGCCCGGCCCGCCGGTCCCGCGGTTCGAGAAGAGGTAGCCCGAGCCCGGACCGTAAGATTTGCTACGGTTTCGGGCCGGTTCGAGCCCGGCGGGCCTAGGGCCGAACCGGCGGTCCTCCGGAAGCCCAAAACAGGGGAAAACAGGGAAGGAAGGGCAAGTGTTCGCATTTTTGGGCTTTTTTTTTTTTGTTTAAACATGTAAATTATTTAATTATAGAATTCTAAGAATATAAAATGAAAATTTAAGTTGTTTTGGTTTCATATTTATTTATTATGAATTTTCTAAAGAATTCACTAAAATGTTGACATATGAAGAAATTGTCAAGAATTTTCATTTTATGATAAATGATGAGTAAAATTACAACAAATCAATTTACCTATTGCTTAGAACTTTTACATTGAATTAGGACTTTTATATTGAAATGAAAAAATTATAATTATAAAGGACTTGAGCTCAATTTAATTTCTAAAATTGAGTTGCCTACGTATCCTCATATTCATAGAGGAATCAAAGTTCACGTAGTTCTTTTTACATTGAAATGCTCTCTACTCCGCACCCGATGCCGATTGATCCGTCTCGGTGAAGGCCTCATCTTCACTTTCGTTAGCATCATCCCATTCCGGTTCTTGAGCTCTAAGGTCGGCCCTACACCAATCATCGAGCAACATTGTAGCTTCAATGTTCTCCGGCTTCATGTTGCTTCTTCTTTGATCTAGCATTAGTCCCCCAATGCTAAAGGCTTGTTCAACGGATACGGTGGATGCCGGGACGGCAAATAACTCCTTTGCCATGATTGAGAGGATTGGGTACTCCTCTTTCTTGGACCACCACTTCAACACATCGATCGAAGGGCCACTATCTTCAACACCAAAGACAAAAGGAGTTTGCAAAAATATATCTAATTCACTATTACCTTGTCCCGTTTGCCTTTCGAAGGTTCTATTTTGGTACATGGAAGTCATTTGTTGCATCAAAGGATCAAACTCATTCATATCAAAAGGAAAATTCATTGAAGACATCATAGAAGAAGGAGGAGGAGTATGAATATCACAATCACTACCATATTTCAACCTATATTCTTGAAAAAGATTTTTCAAAGTCCTTTCAAGATCATTCTTGATTTGTTCCACATTTGGGAGATCAAAGAAAACTATTTCTCCATCTATTGTAGCACCATGAAAATCCATTGCCCTAAATGCATCATAATAAATACCAAGCATTTGACAAACACCATCATACTTCCACTTAGGATCCAAACACTTAGCAACCAAGAAAATAGTAGGAATCTCCCTAAAATATTTAAGCCACTTCTTAACCATATAATAAATGCAACCGGTTAAAGATGTTTTACTAAAACAACTCTTAAAAGCCATGGCAACATACATGCAATGTTCTAACACCATAACGGAAGTACAATAATAAACACCCGATAATTGCTTCGTAGCCATATGAAATATCTTTAACAATCGATACAAATCCATACAAGCATCCCAATGAGACTCATTAAGTTGTAATTGAACGTTTGTAAACTCTTTTCTAAAAAAATCACATATATGACCCCTATATGCAATGGTACTATTAATCATCTCATATGTAGAATTCCAACGATGAGAAACATCTAATTTGAAACACGTATAAACAAGATTCTTTGCACGACAATATTTTTGCCATTTCTTCCCTAAAGTTTTTGAACCATGCAAACATTTAATAGCATTTCGAATAGGAAGAACGGAATCTTGAAAAATACTAAGCGCATCTTGAACACATAAATTCAAAATATGACAAATACATCTAGAATGAAAGTATTTTCCTTCGAAAGAAGGTGCACATGCTTCAATAAGTTGAGGAATACTAGCGGTGTTCGCACTTGCATTATCAAAACCAACCGAAAAAATCTTATTAACCAAACAATATTCATTTAACACACCAATAATAATATTAGCAATACCTAGAGCATTGTGAGGCTCTTCAAACTCTCTAAAAGCAATCAAACGTTTTTGCATAACCCACTTTGCATCAATCCAATTACAAGTAATACCCATGTAACTATTCTTATTATAAGCATCGGTCCACACATCGGCACAAATAGAAACCTTATGACCTAAACGAACCAAATATTTCATCAAATCCTTTTTTTTTTCCATGCATTGTCTCCTAATCTTCTTAAGCATAATTGTTCTACTAACTTTGCATGTATTAGGACCGAGTCCCGCTTTATACGACTCTTCATACGTAATTCTATCGGCATAATTAAAAGGTTGTTTTTCCATAGCACAATATCTAGCCATAGCATCTTCATATTTTGATCTATCAAATTTAAATAAAGCGGACGTACCCGTTGTGGAAGTATTAGTAGGGGTTTGAGTTTGAATTTGAGTTTGGCTTGATGATATTCCAAACTCTTGAGGATGACAACCCGCCATGTGCCTATTTAATGTTCCATAGCCTCCAAATTCGATCCATTTGTAGTGCTTCGTGCAATAGTTGCAATAAGCAATGAATCTCTTTCGATCATCGGGAAAAGGAGGTGCGCCTTCAACAACCGGAGCCGGCACTTTTCTAAAGAAAATATCATAAGAATTTATAAGAACTATGACAATGAAATTAAAATCATGTAATTAAATTCATATAATTAAATTGTAAGAACAATAAAATTTATATACCTAAAGTGTTTAACGAAGACGTCGGATTGAAGTTCCTTTTTTTTTTATGGTGGTGGCGGCGTATCTTGATTTAACTCGTCATCACCATTGGAGTTGGAGTTGCCTTCACATTCGTAGTTTTGACTCCTTTCCATTCGGCCAACCATTTCATAAAATCGAGCATCTTCTTCGGCTTGAAGATTTTCGGCAACTTGCCTTGAGATTTCCTCCGCCACTTGGGCCCTTCTTGAACGTTGAGTTTCACCGGCTCCTCCCTCACTTTGGCCTCCTTGATCGACGACCTTTTCCTTTCCCTTGCCCTTGTTCAATTGCCTTGAGCCCCTTGAAGACATGATCACGAGATTGACAAATTGAGAGTTTAGAATAAGAATGAGAGCTTGAGCCTTGAGAGGTTGAGAGAGCTTGAGAATGAGAGTTTTAGAGTTTGAAAATAGGATGTAAATGAGTGAATTAAAGCTTGAGAATTGAGAGATTGAAGTGGGGGGATAATGTGGATGAGATTTATATTTATAGGTGTGAGTTTTGGAGGTGGAGGGGGGAGCCAACGGCTAGGAGCCGTTTGAGAATGCATGCCCCTGTTTCTGCACGACTGCACGCCCAAAACACTGAAATTTAGCCGTTGGGCCCGCCGGGCTCAGCCTGGCCCGTCGGTTCGCGGATGGCCCGTCGGTCCCAACGGCTATTTTTCGGCCCGACGGTCCATTTCGGAGCCCGACGGTCCGGACCGGCGGTTAACCGTCGGTTCCGGGCCTAATTTAAGTCGACCCTAGCCCGACCCTAGTTGAACGCTTCCGGTCCCGGTCCTAGCCCGTTAACCGGCGGGCCGGACCAAAACCGTTGACTTTCGGGCCGGTTCACGGTTCGGCCCGCCGGTTCGTCCGGCCCCTGCATGTCTACTTCTCTCTGTCACTCTCACTCTCTTTTGTTCTTTCTATGTGCTTCAGAATTTGCTAAAGTATGAAATGGGCGTGGTGTTGGGCTGGTTGGGGAGGGTGTATATATGCTTATTGTGATTACTTCTCTGCTCAATAATTCTCTAATCTCTCCCCTTTAGTAAAGCTGATCCACTTGCTTCTTGTAGGTCATTGGGGCTAAAGCTGTAGCTATAAGAGTAGCTATTTTGCTGTAGAGGCAAAAGATTTGGTGTTCCCTCCTCCTGGCATGAAATCTTTTTGTGTGGAGTTTCATTAATGGCTCTTAGCCTACTATTTTTGACTTTGGAGCAATGTAATTAAATTCTTGAGCTTTAGCCACTGAAGTTGTATGTTTTGGGATCCTTGAAATTAATATGTAATTTATTGGTGTTGCAAAGAATTATAAGTATATTATTATTATTGGCTTCAGCTTTCTTTTCTTTTAATTGGGCTTGGCCCAATATTTTGAGTGTAATGGCTCGATCCCATAATCGATTGGCTAATGGGCTTGACCCAATCAAATTAGTATAATGGGCTTGGCCTGTTAACGTACTAATATATCTCGCGAATAAATGCTCGAAACTAAAATCGATTTAACTTGAAAATAAGAACAAGTCGTAATTTATTTCTAAACGAAATATTGGAATCAAGTATCTACTCGATTATTAAATAGTGACTAAGAATTATTGGGAATCAAGTGGCTACTCGATTTATAATAATTTTTTTTAATAATTCTATTATACAGAAGTGATATTAAATCACTAAGAGCGAGTGATTCATTCTAATCACTTCTAAAATAGATAGGAAGATACGGGGCGTTACAATTTAATCAGTCATGCTTGTTTGTTCATTGAGAACGTTATATATTGTAATAATTCTGATTTCTAACAATAATTTCTTGAATAAAAAATGCAACACTATATACAAAAAAATGCATCATTATATGTATAAAATGTAATTATTTAATATAATAATACAATTACATATAAAAAATGTAATTGTTGAATATAATAATGCAACACAAAAATGTCCATTGCATATAAATAAATTCATATGAAACGAAATTCAAAAGAAAAAAAAATAAACTTGAAAACACTATACAACACTAGCACAATTTCTTTCACCATGATTTCCCTTATGCTTACATTTGTTACATCTCGTAGTTGGTTTCTTTGTATTTTATAAACTCTAAACCTTAAACCTTGACCCCTAAACCCAAAAAATGAAAAGAAAAAAAAAAAAAAAATCTAAACCCAAAAATGTAAAACCTTAAAACCTGATCGAGTAAAATCTGAACCCTAAACACTAAACCTTAAACCCCGAACTGTAAATCCTAAACCCTTAACCCTAAACCCGAAACCCGAAAAAAATTGAAATAGTTTACATATGACTATGGTATAATTCCATATTTACGTTGCATATATGTCTTATTTTGTTGCACGTGTATATGCAACATTATTTAAATGAAAAATATGTAATATTTCTTTCATCATGACATCCCTTATGCATGCATTTGTTACATCTCGTAGTTGGTTTTTTTTCCTTAAATCATAAACCCTAAAATGTAAAACATAAACCTTAAACCCTAAACCCGAAAAAATTGGAAATAGTTTACATATGACTATGGTATAATTCCATATTTTTGTTGCATATATTACTTTGTTGCCTATATGTATTATTTTGTTGCTCACGTGTATATGCAACAATATTTAAAGGAAACTTCGCAAAAAAAAAAATTAAAAGAAAAATATGTAATATGTATTTACATGATGAAATAAGAAAATAACATATACTGTAATATAAATTACGCAAAACACAAATGCAAATTTGAATTAAACCACATTAACATATAATCTCTTCTAAAAAAATTTAGTAAACAAAAGTAAAATAATATGTTGATCGAAAATTAATAGTTAATAAAATTAAAATAAACAAATACCATATTAAATTACAACTACCTACATAAAGCAAATGATTGTTAACCAGCATAATCAAAACCCAAGACACTTAAAAATCAATTAATCGTAAGAATACGTTAGAACTGTTGTAAAGAAATATTATAGAGCAGAATAAAGAACACAGAAGAGAAAGAGAGAAGGGAGAAGATGGCGGTAGAAGTAGGGTTTTCTCATTAATCTTATTCACCGTCTTTACAATTAGGGTACAATGAGATATATATACAATAGAGAAAAACCCTAACTAAGTAATGTCCATAAATAATATAGTTACAACACTCCCCCTTGAACATTACGACGTGATGTTCATGCCTCGTTAAAAACCTCTCCGCAAAAACCATGTGGGAAAAATTCAGCAGAGGAAAAGAGTACATAACATACACATACTCATGTGTTGCATTAGTTGCCTCATTAAAAACCTTCACTAAGAAAACCCATTGGGAAAAACTTAGTAAGGGAAAAAGAGTACAACTATTTGGCCTTCAGGGTATAATCTTCGGGATTATCATATTTCGGTCTTCATGACCAAATTTTCAAAAATAATTAATTTGTCGCTCCCCCTCAAAACAACAATCATTCAATACAATATATTCCAATACTCATGCATATATTTCTCATACATAGACGTGGGGAGGTCTAGTGAATAAATCTGCAAAATTATCACTAGATATACAATAGTTATTCTAGAACTCATATGTGCAACACAAGATAATCTTTATATATCCTTACATAGGATATTGGGGGGTTTATCAATTTACTAGTCCGAAAAAAAAAAACATTGCAAGCATCCTAATAATCCACCATTATCTATCTCAATATCTATCATCAAGTTCTAATGAACCTTGAAGATCAACAAACATCATTTTCAACATCATTTAAAAATATCCGCTTCCAAGAGAATCTAAAAATCTTAGACCAAGGTTTCTTATACCTTGAAGATAACAAAGAATATGATTACCATCATATAAGTATATCTCCTTCTAGGAGAAATTTTTCATTTTTGCTAGCAATTTAAAGTTGATGGTATCAGGCCTGATAGAGTAGTACTTCTGGTACTCATAATAATGAACTTCTGGTTCATGATTTCTTTGTTATCTTATACACTTCAAGTGATGATATGCGATGATAAATAGATGCGATTTATACATTTTGAAATTCACATCAAACAAATCGACTAATATAATACTCATTCAAGGAAATACTCGGATTGTTATAATCTCCTTCAGGGAGATACTCGGACTGCAAGCCGAGATAATATTTAGACTTACCCAAAAGTCTTTCATTTTCCAAAATCTCTATCATTAAATATGAGTTATCTTTTCTCAAATTCTTTGCGTGTAACAATTTATATAACATCAATGATAAGGGTAAGATGTATCCCAGATCTATCAATCAATATAATCAGAAATATTCCCAAAATCATTCAAATAACTTTTGTTAAACACGCAAGAACATATCTTATTATTAGCATATCCTTACTTCAGGAGGACAAACTTATTATAATACATGTTGCGATTTCACTTTCCTTCATATAAGGAATTTCAAATCCAACAAGGACATATATAGATATCGGCGCCCAATGACTTATATAAATGAGATCATTATGATCAATCAAAAGATATCTATATTTACTAATTACTGCTATAGGTTACATAACGGAACATAATGCATAACAGGAGAATTAATCAATTAAGAGTCTCTGCTAAAAACCCTTGAGCTACTCGCTTTATTTTCAACCACCTCATTAAAATTGATTCCTCTTTAGAAAATAATCATTTGTGTCCTACTGGGACAACATGTTTTGAAGAATAAATTTTAGAGGAATAATAGACTTTTCGTCTATTTAGCGAGTGAAGCTCGACCTCAACATCTTTCATTTTCACCAAATGCTTCTGGCACAATAATATCATATTTATTCTTGGATCTAGATCATCATATCAAACTTATACCGGTAATGGTTGAGGTAAATATTGTCGACACTTATAACATTTCGATATGTTTCTCCTGAATTGTCTTCATGACAACACACAACCAACAGTAACCAGATCTATCCATCATTTTCCAATAATAAAGTTAATTTGGTCGTTCCGTAATCCCGGTGTCCCAATATTATAATTATTTAGTGCACTTACAAATATAATGGGATTATCGTCTACAGGACGATCCTCTTCAGGAGGTTCTATATATGGAGTGATATCATATGGGATTCTCGTCTGCAGGACGATCCTCTTCAGGAGGTTTGCTAGAGTAATATCATTTAATAATTTGATATTACTACCGCAGATTTTATCTTTAGCACCAAAATAGTTTTCACGCTTCAGGCGTTGAGAGCATCAATCAATTTATTTAGTTCATGAAGAACTTCAGTTCAGTATGGTGCATATAAACATGTATATAAAATCACTCCATTGGCAGTCAATAACTATTTTGAACTTTTAAGTTCATTTTGTGTAGTGCGTGAATTAATATTTAATCCAACAAGAGTTTTGCGGCATTCTTTCATCCATATCTCCCCCTAATGCCGTGAAATGATTTAGTTGGATTATAAGAATAACGTACCAATTAATCAAATGATCCCCGATAATTTGGCTCTATCAAAAAAATTTTATTCTTGACGGAGAGTACACGTAATTTTTCTTAGAGCCAATGCGGTACGTTTTGGTGGTGATAAATAAAATTAGCAGATAAGGAAATGATGATTTTTATGATCACGCACTAATTATAAGGGGAATGACCTAAACACTCATGCTTTAATAAATTTGAGAATAATTTGGGTATTTTAAATTCATTGCAACATGATTTCTCTTTACACTACTTTTCCAAAGAGGAAGATAATGAACTTTTCAATAGGGAATATTGATCAAAATGACAATAAGGATATTGTCATTTGAATTATGAAAATTCTCCCCCTTTTTTCAGTGAGAGTTAATGAATAATATTCTCCAAAATTTTGTTTTGATGTTACAGTTATCGAGTTTGCTTCAGGCAAACTAATAGATGCAATTCAAAATCTTCATAGTCACGGGCTATATAGGTGAATAATTACATTCTTGACCTCGATGCTCACACTTGTTTCAGCACATTAGAATAAAAAAAAAATCTTAGATCTCCCTCGAGTGCTTCTATAAGTAGAAGCATGTGCTTCAGACATCATTTGAAAACTACGAATGACTTCCAATAGAAGTGAAAAATACTTAGGATCGATCCTCATATATAATTCGTTTAGTCATGTACTACTTCTGGAGTACACAATTTGAAAATATGAGCTCAAATAATTATATCAAAGGGAGAAACTAAGACAATTTTGTCGTGATCCTTCAGGGATCGCCCCATCACCATAAGGAAAAGCTATATATTTTCATGTACTACTGTTAGAGTACAAAATAATATTTCTGATAAATATTTTAACTGCGTACTACTGCTAGAGTACAAAAATAGAAGATGTAATTCAATGATATTGTTCTAGGGGAGAATTGATACTTTTAATTGTAATAATTAAAAGATTGTTCTGAAATAGGAGTATCTTATTCAAAGATTTATCAAATCTTTCGCCTTCATGCATGCTTACGCATATGTTGTTCAGTGAGTTTCTCAATCCATACAAAAAAAATTATAAATAAAACAATTCTCACATTCAAACACCATTCCATGAGAAGAAGCACAAAGTCTAAAAATATTAATTAATATGCAACATCTCTTCAGATCGCATAAAAAAGATGAAGACATGTATCTTGATAAATTAAGCATAAGCATATTCAACGTCACCCACAAAATTTGAGTTTCATAACTCAATTATTAGAAGGCAATTATCAATATCACATAGTGTCATATAAACATCAGAGTTGCAAGTATACATAAACTCGTATCTCATCAACAAAACCCGCGATTTTATTATTCATATAGGCATACTGGATCCATAATTGCAAACCACAACATTCATGCTTAGTCGAGATTGAAATACGTATATTCAAAAATCTGTGATACATGAATTCAATCTATACGCCATCAATTAATCATAATACCAAAGAAACAATTAGCATAGGCATGATACATACTATTATCTCAAAGCAAATCAATTACCAACAAAAAGAAAGAGTAAGCAAGCTGCCGTAATTGGTCCGAAACTCCATAATCATAAGAACACCATAGCAATTTCAATATCGTCTAACATGGTAATAATATCATTTGATTAAAGCAAACCGACCACAGAATCATGCGACAATTTGATTTCAAGATCTAAATCAACATAATCGAATTTCGCCGAATAAATCACATAGTTGTTTTATTATTCATGGTATACTATATTTTTATATCAACAATCATACCTTGTTGGAAAGACACGATTCTTTCCTATGGCATACCTCCAAATCTATTCAATTGGTTGCCAATGATTCCCTCAAAAATCACTCAGTAGATTAGAGACTCTGCTTCAATATCCGCTCAATTGGTTAGAGACTCTTCCGGAGTGTTCAATGATAGGCACTACTTGAATAAATCAATCTAGCTTGCATTATGACATTTCATAAGAAGCTTATTATTGTTTTAACCTTTGTACTACTACAGGAGTACGACAATAAATCCTTAAGGATTTTCATAAAATAATAACATATCCAAAACATGATATTTATTTTCCGGCTCTTACATGAGCAATTACAAAGACAAAATCAATATTTATATCTTCTGGACACAAATAGTTAAAAAATCAGTAACCATCATTTCACTTGGTCACATTAATTTATATATATCTCATGATTTGATGAGGCCCAAATCATAATCATTATGTTTAATGATGCATAACTATCTATGCAATTTAGCGCCATAAATATAAGGATAAATATATCATATATTATCCAAAATGTTCTTCACGAATATTAGTTGTGCTACTTCGGGAGCAACAACATAAATCAAATAACAATAAACAATTTGATAACAAAATACGTTAATAATCTTCAGGATTATTAAGAATTGAAATGTTTCTTCAGGAAACACTTATTATTATATCATCATGATATAACAATTATATAATATAGATTGAAAAACTCATCGAATCGTCACCTCACGAAACATAGATCTATTTATTTTACTTTTATTGATAACAGCTCTAGTAGATCTCTTATGATATGAGAATACAACATCATACCAACATATTTATATCTTTTTAACAAAAGATCAATTGTCTATTATCAATTCATATGAATGAAAACACCAATTGATTCAACTAAACAAACCAACTACACGATCCTATTCATTTGGGATCAAAATTATTCTTGACCGACAACCCATTTATCTCAATAATATCAATATAAACAACCAGAATAGCAATAGTCAACACAGAAAGAAAGCATTACGCAATCAGCCATAGAAATATACTCCATATAATATGTACGAACTTCATATATGTATTAGGAGCAATAATGAATTGAAACAAATAAACAATTTGATAGAGAATAAAAATAAAAGATTATCAAGAATAGAAAAGTCATGTTTCTTCTGGAAAAATGATTGTTGCATATCTCAATAAGATATAGATATTAAGAATCAATAATTATATTTATTCAGGAAACAATCGATGATGATACAACAATTAAGATATGCGAATTTAGATCTATACAAGATCGTCCAAACAAAATAAAACTCTTAAATAACATATAACTTCAAATTAAGATCTAATCTAACAAAGATTAATTATAAACAATATTATCATTATCAATAATCAATGTACCAAAGAAACTATGACCTAAGATTCAATTATTATAATACGGTTGAAAAATCATGCATACGAATACCAATTAATGTAATGATTATGATAACTATATAAGATGTCGTATGCGAACAAATAAAAATATGTATATGCCAAAAACTATGTATATATATGAAATTATATATACAAAACTTTATAGCATCGGAAACAATTTCACATTCTTTACCTATAGCAACCACCAACTGTGAAAGTAGAACAATCGTGCTGATAACGTGTTGTAAAGAAATATTATAGAGCAAAATAAAGAACACAGAAGAGAAAGAGAGAAGGGAGAAGACGGCGGTAGAAGTAGGGTTTTCTCATTAATCTTATTCACCGTCTTTATAATTAGGGTACAATGAGATATATATACAATAGAGAAAAACCCTAACTAAGTAATGTCCATAAATAATATATTTACAACAAGAACACATATATTCGTTGATTATGAATTATAAAATAAATAAACAAAAACAAACATGATAAAAAACGGACGTAATTAAAGATTTGTGCAGCAAGTTATTTTAAGAAAACACGTGTCAAGCAAATCACGTGAAATAAGGAAGGGAGCGGAAGGGAGCAGTTACATCATGTAACAAAAAGACATAATTACCCTAATTATTAAGTTAACAATCATTAATATATCCAAAAATATTAAACTTTCCGAAATTTCCTGACCATTAGATTCCAATAATCGAGGGCTCCTGTTAGTTTCTAGTTTTCACACTATATTTAGTTTTCATATGATATATTCCCTATATATATATATATATATATATATATATATATATATAATTGATATCCTGAGTGTCTATGCCTAGGCAATTACTGAGCGACAACCCATGTCAGATTAAAATTTTAAGCCACTTCTTCCTCCTCTCTTCCCCTTCTTTTTCTCAAATCATCCATTTTGGGTCGTTGCTTGCCTTCAGCAATCGTAAAGCCTTCTAAATCAGCCAAGAATTTTCTTGAATCTACTTTATAAACTCTCTCTTTCTCTTTATATATATAGAAAATTTGATTAATGCTTATACAAAGTCATATTTAAATATTTATATAATCATACTTATAATAAGGTTGAGCTTTTATTTTGTACGTACAAATTGATGTTTAAGTATCGATATGTTTATTGTGTCTTGTAATCATGTAAGTTTTATTGAATACTATGTATAAATTTATTATCTAAAAAATAGACAATTTTGGCATGTCCACACGTATCGTTTTGGTAGAATTTAATTTTAATTTATAATTGAGAATTCACCTGTGATTTCCATGCATGTTGCGTTGTATTCCCATTCTGTGGGTGGATTTAGTTTCCCTGTTGTAAGCATCGTTTTCAAGTAGATTTTCTACCACATATATATTCCCACCAATGAGAGCATATTCCAATGGAAATTAACGACTTGTGTATGGACGTTTTCTCGTCAAACCCAAGAAATAAAGTTAAAAAACAAAGGGAGATGTGACAACTTTTAACTCTAGAGTTGAATTATTTGTGCATGAATTTTCAATCCTCAAATCAACGAGTGAGGCGTGGAATGAGCGTGACGTGGCGCTAATGAACAAAAATGGATGAATCAACAAAATTGCCATATTCATCAACTGTGTGTTTTTTCCCACAACGGCTTCAGCAAAAAATGTCACGTGAAAAATGACAAGAGCGCTTCGGCGGACGATTCATACTGTGTACAAGAACAGACATGCTACAATGGTGGCGTTCGAGAGAGATGGTGAAGTTATATGTTTGTCTCACATCGAACTTGGGAAAGACTCTGGACTATACATATAGATTGGATAATCCTCCCCCTTACAATGCCTTTTAAAGGGGTGAATGACCCAATTTTAATATGATACTACCTCCATCTCATTTAATTAGACACGTATTCTGTTTTGGTCCGTCTCAACAATTAGATACATTTCCTAATATGGCAAATTATACTTGGCTACAATTAATTTTCTCTCCTCAGAATTAATTACAACCACATATTCCCCACTCTTTTGGTTTTTGAATCTACGGTGAATGTCTATAATTAGTTGAGATTGAGGTAGTATCAGATATGGTCCAAGATCAATAATGCCAAGTGATGATAGTTTGTTTATTCACGGTAGAGCCGATGTCTTTCCAGCTAAAAATAAAAGAAGAGGTCTGTTTGTTCACAGGTTTGGTAGAGCCGATGTCTTTCCAGCTAGAAATAAAAGAAGAGGTCTGTTTGTTCACAGGGTTGTTTGTTCACAGTAGAACCGATATTTTTCCAGCTAGGCATGTTGTAGCCACTTGTTTGTCCCACATCAACATAAATTCAGTTCATATTGAACAAGAAAAATAAAAGAAGAGGCATACAATACAAGCATAGGTTGGAGAGGGAGAGAGAGAGAATACATAATAATAAGCTTCTTCAACTATTACCAATTTGCCATGATCACAATAAGAAGCCAGTTGTTCATACAAAAATTAGCACTATCAAATAAGAATATTTTGGTGCACAAAAGTTTCCTTTATCTCGAGTCCTTGCTCTATATTTTCCTCCACCAGCCTTCTTAAGCCATGCACCGTCACATTGTAAAATCTGGTGCTCCAAAAATGGAGAAACTAACGACTAATATACAGATGGTCTTGACAAGGGAACGGATTGGATGCATTCGATTCAATTCTCTTTTCTCAACCTTTGGAGCCTCCCGAATATTTGATTTTGAACTACTTCTCTAGCAGAGGGTCTCCGTACAGGATCAGCATCCATCATTGCCTGAAAATTAAGAAATATTCCGAAAACCAAACTAAAAATGAGGATAAAATAATGCTACAATTTTGTTGCATGATTGAGGCATACTAGCATTGTAACAAAGCTGCTAATCAAGAAGAAAAACGTACCTTGATTAAATTCTGGAACTGTAATGAGTGGCCTGGAAGAAGAGGCATTTTTCCTTCTCTAAGATGAAGGAAATGGGGACCTGATTCAGGTAAGGGCGACCCCTTCACGAGTTCATAGATAGAAGCTCCAAAGGAGAATATATCAACTTTGTCTAGATTATCATAGTTCTCATTGAGGATTTCTTGGGGCATATAGCGTGCATCACCCTCTTCAACTGGTAAGCTTTTATCAGTCGTAGTTGCACAACCGAAATCACCAAGTTTGTAAACTCCCTCTTTTACATAAATATTATCTGGCTTTACATCTAAGTGAGCTACACCTTTGCTGTGTATGAACTGCAATGCTTTTGCAATCTGCCAAATGTAAACAATATCATAATAACAATCTCCACAAATAGTAGTCATAAGAAGGAACAACCAGAAATTAAGATGGAAGTGTTTATATAAGAAGCAAATGAAGAGCTGAGCTCTGAAACATCTAAAGGAAATTCAAGAAAAAAAAAATACCTGATACATTGCATCTAGAGCTTCTACCTCTGTCAATAATTTGGGCAATGTATTGACAGAAAGGCTGTGATCACACAACTCCAACTGGATGTAGAGATGCTCGTTCTCAAACCAAGAAGAGTAGTAGCCAACTACGTTCTCGTGGTACCCTGAAAAAAAGTATGGCTCATATTTAAGTTCGAGAGTTTCTGCTCTTTTTACAGGTATTAAGAAAACATTTGTGCAGCAAACCTAAAGCTGCCAAAGCTTGAACTTCCATCAAAGCCTTGCGCCTGCAAAAGTATTAAAAAATAAGTAAGCTGCACAAGAAAGTAACCTAAATCCAAGTACGTGAACTATTAATATAGTACCTTTCTGTTTCCTGATGCAATTCTTTCATGCTAAGTTTCACCGCGTACATGCAACCATCAATCCTCTTCAGCACTTTAAACACATGGTTAAAGTTCCCACTACCAATTTTCTGAAAATTATAATAATCTCAGCTAAAAAAGGATAAGAATATAAGAATTAGTGCAGAACAGGAATATTTTGGTCTCTAAACCTCGATTTCATGGAAATCTGTTCGATAGCGCGAAAGGCCATCGCCGCCAATACCTGCAGGATAATAACCTGGACGCAACAAATACAGTATGTTACAAAACGGGCTAGTACAAACTAAAAGTCATAAAAATGAAACCACTTTGCCTTCTAAGATAGAAGGCAGCATCTGTATGTCATATTAAATGCTTAATCCGCCCAAAAACTCATATAAAGGTAGATATTTCACATAAATTTTCAAAAGAAAAAGGCAACTCATTAACAATGACTGCACCTGCACACTTTGATCTTTGATTGCTAAAAGGATCAGCATCAAAGTCTGAAGCATTCTTAACGTATGGATTCTTTAGGCATGGAGGAGGCATTACTCTGCACCGTAAAGCCACTGCAGATTGTGAAACATAGCCAACACGACTATTTTGTAACTCTACTGGTGTTACTGTTTTCATTTCATATGTCCTTGATGCATCCTTTCCGAGGTTTTCAAATGCTTGAATACCAATATCAGGTGATCCAAAAGATGTGTTTAGATCAACATCTGGGACAGCTGTGCACATTATAACTTATAAGCATCAGAGAAATGTAGAAGCTGATATCTGAATTCTCAAGTAATTCAAGCAGTATACGAGAAAAAAATGCATGTAAACAAATAAAAAGATCAATTTGCCAATGAGCAATGGCAGTTATAATGTAGCTTTTGAAAGTAGCCAAAACTGCCACCACTATATGCATGAGAAAGTCCATCAGACTTGAGTTCACAACATTTTAGATGCTGGCTTGGGTTGTGGCCTAAAACCTCTACTGCATCTGCAGCAGTCAAAGAAATAAAGCAAGAAATATCCCTGTTCACTTAACTCATTCAGCAGCATAAAATCTGATCATATAGGATTCTAAACCAGATCCAAATAGTGTGACTTGTACTAGTAAGAATCCAAAGCAAATTATGCATTAAAACCAAAAAGATAAGCTTAAACAGCTATTATACCCATTACCCAATCTAGCATAGTAGCATTACTTCTCCATTAAGTAGGCATGTAGCGAGTAGTGTACTCCAGTCTTATTGGGATAACTATACATAGATTAAATAACAAAAAAAAAAAAAAAAAACACAACATAACATAACATAACATCCCATGTTGAATCAATCATCTTTCTAGAATCACACAGTCCAAAATTATCAGTAAACCGAATAGACCTTATGATATTCTGGATTCTGATAATTAGGTCCCAGTTTACGTAACAGCTCAACTGGAGTCATCAAATATTAGTAATTGGCAGGTGAAAAAAATCTATTTACAAATTTTGAGAAAATACTCAAATATGCATCATTTCTTCATTGTCAACATTATGTTTTTTTGCTGAACAGATTCATGAAACATCTATAGCAGGCATGAGGCAATGAAGTATGAAAGAAGTATGTCTATTCACTTAACTCACTTAATAAAATCTGATCCTATAGGATTCTGAAACAGAACCAAATAAAGTGACTTGTAATAATAAAAGGTCTAGAGATACTAAGTAAGCATTAAACACGTTAAACAAATTATAAGGTCAAGCAGCTATTATTTCGCCTTGGGCATTACTTCTCCAGTATTGCACTTTACGTTTATAGTGATCACCACACAAAGGTTAAATAAATTTATAACATCATATCAATGCTGTTGTGGAGGACATGGACACCAAAGTCTTGGAACATAAGAGCACAACATAGCATGCCAAAACTTACTTATCTTTCTAGATTCCACATTCTGACATTCCTAGGAATTTTTATGAACCAAATAACCCTTATGATCTTCGTTATACTACTGGTCACTAGGTCCCAGTTCACATAACAGCCCAGTTGTGAATTATCTGTAATTGGCAGGAATTAGAATTCTTCTTCTTTCATTTTCCTTTATAAATAAATCTTGGGAAAAGGTAAAAGAAGAAACATTTTTTCACTGCCGACATTAGATTTTTGCTCAACATCCACATGAAAAAAGAAGAAGAAAAATCATATGAAGACTCACCGAGTTTTTGCCTTTTGCTCCTAGCGGTCTTAACTTTCTCCGGTGACTTGGGACATTGAACATTTTCCTTCAACACGATTTCACACTATGATGTCAGCACTTTAAAACTTCTAAACCGCATTTCATAGCAAAATCACAAAAAAGTAATACCTTGCTCCAATCTACATTGCTAGCAATTGCTGGCATCTCTGGAGTAATATAATCAGGGGTACTACAGCAAATAACCAAGTTAAAAATTTGAATCAAAGAAAAACACCCAACACCCACACACAACTCCGACAAGAGTAAAAAAAATGAAATTTTTACCAGAAGAAATCCTGGCTGAGGATGCAATCTTTGTCATCGGCGGCGTCTGCATCGAAATCAAGGGGAAAGGAGTCGGATTGAGCTTCGGAATCGAGAAGCTTTTGGAATCGAGAGCGAGAGGGGTTGAGCGAGACCTGATCCAGCTGCACCATCAAATGATTGGACAATGTCCCTTTCACCATGAGGCTACAACCTCTGCTCCGCCTCTTCGTGTTCGTGTTGCCGCTCCGCTGCTTTCCACTCGGAGCTTTTCTCCTCATCAATCTCTCTTCTCTCTCTCTCTCTCTCACTCTTATCGATGGGATGGGATTGCTGGAAGTGGGGGTAAAATATTATTGAAAATCAGGGGGCGAAATAATTTCGAATTTGCGCGCGTTGGCCGAGTGGAGGAATATAAAAATGTGTGTGGAGTAGTGATCCAGTGTGCCTGCGGTGTATCGATTGTCGAATCAGAATTCGGAACCGTTGATTTCGAGAGTTTTTAATCGGAGGGTGCTGATCGGGTGTAGTGAATTAGCCAAATAACTCGGAATTAAATTAAATAATATAAAAAAAAAAAACTAAAAAAGATACACACCCCGACCCGCCTCCGCTGTATGCTTTTTTGGCCCGGAACCTAGAATGAATCCAAAAGTCTGGAAAAAAAAAAAAACAATTTAGGAAAAAAGAAGGAAAGAACAAAACCCTAAACTTGTTCGGAGCTCCATCTTCTTGTTGTTCATTTTACAGTAAAAATAAGAAATACTCCTACTAAGAAAAGTACTTGGATTGCCGAATTTCTTGGGTGGCTTGAATCGCCGTTGTGCTGCTGATTTTAGAGAGTAAGTTGGAACTCAAATCATTTGGATTTTACCATTCAGCTGAATATTTCTTCAATGTATTGTTGCATATAGATGTCAGTATAATTATGAATAATACATCATGTTATCTTTGATTATATAGCCACCGAATCTTTCATACACATGCGTGCTTCGTAAGCTTTTCACACGCTGTAAATTACAGTAAAATGTTTGACATCAGAAAACAAAATGTGGACAAATATGCTTCTTTTTTTTATTTTAACTAACTATATTTCTTATGTCCCACCTAAATTATCCACATTGCTTTTGATATAGAGAACAATACAAATAGAGATAAAGAATTTTAAAATAGTATTAGTTATGAGATATAGAGTTTTACCATTTTAAGAAAGTGGACTATTATATGGGACAAACTAATAAGAAAGATATTCTATTTAAATGGGACGGAGGGAGTATTTTTTTTTTTTAACCATAACTAACGTTATTTTGCACAACTAATTTTGTATTCTTTCTATTCACCTTTATTTATATATATTTTCGCTGTCTCTAAAATATATTATATTCGTCATTTTCAAATTGTTATAATTTCTTCGGCAATTTTTTCAAGCGTTTTTTAGCGTCTTGATGATGAGTTTTAAAATAACATTTTAATTTTTTTTTCTTTTACTGAATACTACACAAAAAAATCTTTAAAATGTTATTTTAAAACTCATTATCAAAACGCTAAAAAACACTTAAAAATTACTAAAAAAATATAATTTAAAAAGGACGGAGGTAGTAGTTTAGATATGAATAAAAAAGAGTTGCTTAGTAGTACTCCCCTATCTAATTAATTATAAAGGTGGAAAAATTAGGTAGGAGAAAGAGAAGTATACTTAAAAAATTAAACTTCATGTAGCATAAATGTACTGTATGGGCCCGTGGTGCACCTGAGAAATTGGGCCGTTCAGATGCCAATCAAAAACACTAACTCAAGATTTATTTTCGTGCTGCCAAGTCAAGGTACAACTTCGTATGCAGAAGGTACAACTACCAGCTTAAATTCCTCCGGTGTTTATCTACACTACACACTCACAAATCACCATTCAATTCAGCAAAATCTAGCTGCAAATTTCTGTTCGCCGACAACGATGTCAGATCACAAGGCCACCGTAATCGACGGCAAAGCAATTGCTCAAACAATCCGGTCGGAGATCGCCGCCGAAGTCCGCCGCCTCTCTGAAACTTACCGCAAGGTCTCCCTCGCTCTCATCGTCTCTCTCTTTTACATGTCTGTGTGTGTGTGTGTGGAGATTGAGATAGAGATAGAGAGAGAGAGAGATTCGGTGATAATTTTATCACTTTCCTGCATTTAATTGATGTAAAGATCGTCTTAGCGGAATTTGGTTATATGTTAGTCAATTTCAGCTGCTGCATCACTGTTACAGCTGCGTATTTAGCAATGTGCTGAAGAGCTTTTCTTTTAAGAGATTTTGCAAACGAAAGAAAACAGTTCTAGGTTTTCAGACCTTTGTGCATCGCATTTGCTCAATTTGTGGCTTTGATAGTGTCCGGAATGCAGAATGCTTTTAATTGTATGCTTTGTTGGGTTGATTTTAGGTTCCTGGCCTAGCTGTTGTGATTGTGGGACGAAGGAAGGATTCACAGAGCTATGTGAATATGAAAAGGAAAGCTTGTGCAGAAGTTGGAATCAAGTCGATTGATTTGGACCTCCCAGAGGATGTATCAGAAACTGATTTGATTTGCAAAGTTCATGAATTGAATGCCAATCCTGATGTTCATGGTCAGTGAGCTAAATGTGCTACTTCCATTGAGTTTCTGTTATATGGATTTTAGATCTTAGATTTTTTTATTTTTTTGCTTGTTGCTTATGTCTTTGTGTGATAACTTTGTAGCTGTATTGGCTTGGATGTGTATTGAGCAGTGTACCTAAAAATGTCCCATTGAATCTTGCAAAAATTTTATAAATAATTTTGTGATCTGTCCTGAGTTATTTTTTTCAAAGCTAATGAATTGAGTGTGAATCCTAAATTCATCGTCAGTGAGCTATACGTGCTAAACCCATCGATTTTATGAGATTTGGATTTGTTAGAGATGTGTTTGTGGCTTGTGCCCGCTTGGATGTATATTCAGTACATTGTCTCTTTATACCTTGAAAATTTTGTCAGAATAAATTTGATTATTTTGCTTGTTTGAAATTTGAATCTTTTGCTTCTCTGTGTCATCTGAAGTGATTGATTAGCTGAAATTCCTATGCCTTGATTTGTGTAATTGTTCCTTCGTAGTCTGCATGATGCTTTCTATAAACACGTTGACACTTCATTATTTGAAGTTGGAAGATTGAATAGCAAAAGCATTTTTGTTTGATCGTTATTGTTAATCGTTGCAGGTATACTGGTTCAGCTCCCACTGCCGAAACACATAAACGAAGAGAAAATTTTAACTGAGATATCACTGACAAAGGATGTCGATGGATTTCATCCTCTGAACATTGGTAAGTTAGCAATGAAAGGCAGAGATCCTCTGTTTGTCCCGTGCACACCAAAGGTATTTTTGGAACTTGTATTTCAGAACTTTGTTGATGGTGATGGAGCGAATTCTTATTTTACGTCTATTTTTCTCCTAAATAGGGTTGCATCGAGCTTCTACATCGCCAAGGAGTTGTTATCAAGGGAAAAAATGCTGTTGTGGTAGGGAGGAGTAATATAGTTGGTTTACCAGTTTCGTTACTCCTCCTAAAGGAAGATGCCACAGTCACTATAGTCCATTCTCGTACAAAAGAACCGGAGACTATTATTCAGAATGCTGACATCATCATTGCGGCTGCAGGACAAGCAGCAATGGTAACGAATTGCAATTGCCTTTAACCTAGTGTAGCCTTTGTCCCATTTGATATGCTGATGTATGATGTGCTCGATTTTCAGGTCAAGGGCAGTTGGATCAAACCCGGTGCTGCAGTAATCGATGTGGGAACCAATGCTGTCGATGATTCTACTAAGAAATCGGGTTATAGACTTGTTGGGGATGTGGATTTTCCGGAAGCGTGCACGAGGGCCGGATGCATAACTCCAGTGCCAGGTGGTGTGGGGCCGATGACTGTTGCAATGTTGCTAAAGAACACTTTGGATGGAGCTAAGAGAGTGATAGAGGGTTAGTGTCTCATTTTCTGCGATTAATAAAATCTTTCATCGATTCGTAGATGTTATACTGGGTGAAATACATAACGCGTGGTATGCCTTTGTTGAATATGGGGGTGTGCGTAGATGGATTTTCGGTATTACTCTATAATTTATACACGATGTATTTCATCAGATGTAGCATGTAAAGACGTTATGTGATTTTACTGGATTTCTTCAATATTTTTCCAGTTGTATTTTTGTGGTGAAGCTATAAATTTGTATAATTTCCAGTCAGGTATTGAATCATTCAATTAATATTGACTCGTTTTATATCAGAATGAGGCTTTGCAAATTCATATATTATTGCTAGTTGATTAGATTATGCATGTATTGCTTACATGCTTTAAAATAATATTTTATCGGATAAATTTATCAACATTTTTGCAGTAAAGTTCATAGATAGAATTCGAAAAATTCAAAAGTAACATTTTTTTTTTTTTTTGAGGGACAAAAGTAACATGTTACTATTAGAATCAAGACTATAATTTAATAATTAAGCATTTGGGTATGAATATAGTTTGTTTGGTCGATTTATCTGTTATTAGAAAATTGAATTGACTGTTAAATTATAATCAAAAAAATAATTAAGCATTTGGGTGGGTATGAACTTCAAATTTCGTAAATAATACTGTACGGGACATGAAATATATCGCTGTCGTTAATATCTAAAGGGGTATAGCTAGAGTGGGCCCCCAAAATAAAAATAATGTAAGAAGCCCATAATCTTAGGCCCAATGGGCATTGATACGTGTGCCATCTCTCCGGTTGAGAATATTACCGTTTTGTCCCTCGACCAACATTCTCCTTATAAATTGCGAAAACAGCGCTTCTCATCTCCTTCACTCCACTGCCCCACCTCTCCTCAATCTCTCTTTTAAATCTCAGTTTTTCTTTTTTTAAATCTTAGGCTTTCAATTCGATGGCGGAATCGGAAGCCACCACTCCAGTCCCCTCCGATCAACCGGTAAGCGATCTCTTACATCCTACGCTTGATGAGAAATATGAACGTTTTATTCATTTTCATTTCTCACTCGAAACTATTTGGAGATATTTTTCGATGGATCGAAATTGATTGTATCTCTTTTCTTTTCAAAATTCGAAGGTCTTAGAAAATGAAGAGGAGAAGCTGAAATATCTGGATTTGGTACAAGTAGCGGCGGCGTACGTCGTCGTATGCTTCTCGACGCTCTATGAATATGCGAAGGAGAATTCTGGACCGTTGAGACCCGGAGTTCAGTCCGTTGAAGGCACCGTCAGAACCGTAATCGGACCGGTTTATGAGAAATTCCGTAACGTTCCTTCCGACCTCCTCAGATTCGTCGATCGCAAGGTTCGCTTCAATCTCCTCTTGTTTTTATCGTAATTTTTTGGAAAATATAATACTAGTACTACTTAGTAATTATTGTTCGGTGAAATTTTACAGAGCAATGATTCTGATCTCTCTCTCTCTCTCTCGTTCCATGTATTTGTTTAGAAGAACTTTTTTTTTTTTTGAGGAAAAAAGAACTTAAATTATGTTGAAAGTTGAAACGGAGTGTTTGTGAAAATCTGAATCTGCACGTATGCTTTTAGTTATGGAAAGCTATATATACTTTACACTTTGTTTCACAAAATTAAACATGAGAGAGAAATACAAATTTTAGTTGCGACTTGCGATACCAAAGCGGCTGAAGCTCATCTTGTTTTTATCGGAAAGATTTGGACCCAGATTATACAATTAACTAATCTTTTGGGAAATGCTACGTATTTTTCGGAAAATGCATTTGACATTTCATATTTTCTAGAGTACTAACGGTTTTATTAACGTTAAAAATTGATGAAATTTGAATCTCGATTTGTTAATTTATCTTATAGTCTGTTATATTTGTGAAGATTAGGCCTTCTTGTGTAGGATCATTCTTACATAGGAACTACTAATAAAGAGCTAAAATTTAGTATCCTACGACTACGAATAAAAAAATGGGTAGAGACTCGTTTTAAAGAAATAAAGAAATAAATCGAAGTTGATATGAATATGTCACGTGACATGCAGGTGGACGAGTCCGTGACCGAGTTGGATCATCACGTGCCAGCTCTCGTAAAGCAGCTCACGAGCCGAGCTTGGGCCGCGGCTCATGAGCTGGCTTCGGAGGTCCAACGAGATGGCTTGGCTGGTACGGCTTCGAACATAGCTAAAAATGCCTACACAGGAGTACGGGCCCACGGCGAAGGCGCTCTACGCCAACTACGAGCCGGTCGCCGAGCAGCACGCGGTGGCGGCTTGGCGCATGCTGAACGGGCTCCCGTTGTTCGCGCAGGTGGCCCACATCATGGTCCCGACGGCCGCACACTGGGTCGAGAAATATAATCAGGGAGTAGCGGATGCGATGGAGAAAGGCTACGTGCTGTCGTTTTACTTTCCGGTAATACCGGTCGAAAGGATCGCGAAGATATTCGGAGCCGAGACGGAGCCGGATGTTTCGAACAACGGTGGATACGTGGCCGTTTCTTAGTATAATGTTATGTGTCTTTGATTTGGATTGATTGTGGAGAGAATTTGTTTGGGTGGTACTGGTACTCTGGTATAGGTACATGGCATCCAAAGCTTCATTGTATTGTTTTGAAACTTGGTTTTGAATTCTATTATTATCTCTAGTACTATACTAGTATAGCTTCTCTTCGTGCCTTTTGAAGTTTTTTTGAGTCACAAGGGATAGTTATATCTTTATTTTCGCATATGTATTATTAGTTTATTATATTGTTTTTTATATAATATAATAAATCATAGTAATAAACAATTTATAAATAAAAATTGAAACTTTAATTTAATAATTATATTCCTTAGTTTTGAATTTATCTATCTTAATATAACTAATATAAGTAAAATTAAATGCTAAAAAATAATTATAAATCCTAATTGAATTAGTAAATTATATAAAATATAAATTATTAAAAAAATTAACTTAATTGGATCGGTCACTTAAATCGCGCAAAGCGCGGGTGTAATACCTGCCATATTATTCTTTTAATTAATTTATTTGAAGTGTTGATTTGTATTTTATTTTTTTTCTACAATTGTGCTTAACTATTATTATGTCTTTCATTAATTACTTCGAACTTATCATTAACTTGTACTCAATTTACTATCATTAAATAAAATTGATTTGAAACTTGATTTTATACTATGGTTACGTTCTCTTTGATGGAAAATTATTATGGAAAAATGAGGAAAAGAAAACAATCATCCTTAAAAATTTCCTTATTTCCCACATTTTCTCACCTCTTTATCTATGATGAATAGTTTTACTCTTTCTTCCTCTTCTTTTTCGCTCCAATGGAAGGAAAATATTATTCCACCAACATAGAGTGAAAATATTTTCCTTCCATTGGAATGAAAATGAAGAGAAAGAAAGAATAAAATTCTTTATTATAGATAAGAAGGCGGAAAAATATGGGAAATAAAGAAAAAATTAAATGGTGAGTGTTATTTTTTCCCTTCTTTTTCATGATAATTCTCAATCAAAGAGAATGCGACCTATAATATAAAATAGGAATCAAAAATTGAAATGTAATTTTGTAAATATATTAAATTTTGATGTCAAATGAATGTCCAAATATAAATTTGATTGATTATTTGAAAAACGGAAAAGCTAAACAACATGATTAAAATTTAAGATTCACTCAATGACACAAATATATTAAATTACTACATTAAATAAAAGCAAAATAGGTATGAGATTAATTTGGGTGATTTTATTCATACCCACCATTTCTCTCACCATAGCCCTTTATTGTAAGGTATGAAAATTTAAAATTGTAGTTATATCTTAATACTATCTTATAATCGGGTGAACTTTAGATATACTCAAACAAATAAGTGTAGTAGTTTTATACCCACAAGTTTAAAAGTATAAGTTTTTGTTGGGATATTATGTTAAGGGAGAACTTGGATTCAATTGTGTTTTGATTGGATTCCAAAACCCTCATAGAATATTTCCCTAATTATCTTTGATGATCTAACTCAAGTTACAATGTATATTTTAATGTATTAGAAGAGCTCACTTGTTAGGGAGCTCTTTATTGAAATGTAACTTTAGAGTGTCTAGGTGAGAGTGCCTTTCTGAAGGAAAGCCGGAGCGGCTCTGAAGCAAAGCTGGAGCGCCTGACCAAAGGAAGGGCCAGAGCGCGCTTGAAGTTCAAAGCGCCTTCCAGGTCCAGAGCGCGCTTCCAAAGTTCAAAGCACCTTCCAGGTCCGAAGCGCGCTTCCAAAGTTCAAAGCGCCTTCCAGGTCCAGAGGGCGCTTCCAAAGTTCAAAGCGCCTTCCAGGTCCAGAGCGTGCTTCCAAAGTTCAAAGCGTCTTCCAGGTCCGAAGCGCGCTTCCAAAGTTCAAAGCGCCTCTCTTCCAGAGCGCACTTCCAGCTAAAACGCCTCTCAGGGCCAGAGCGAGCTTCCAGCTTGAGCGAGAGCGTCTGACAAGCAGGTGAGAAGCGACAGCTGCCAGGCCACGTGTCCGCTCAGGATTGCTCAACGGACTGTGATATGTCTAATCGCCGAACTTGCAGGGCTAGGCTCCACTAGTCAACGGCTATCTTCCTAGGACTGTGCTCTGTCAAGGAAGAATTCAAATTCGGATTAGACAAGTAAGGAACACGCACTCTTTCTCTCCAACAGATAGATTAGTGTCCCTTACTATAAATAGAAGGTTCAAGCTACATAAAAAGCATGAGAGAGCAAGCAAACAAAGTAGCAACCATCCTACATCTCTCCCAAGAAGATCTACGGATCTCAACCTTCTAGTTTATCCATAAGGCTTCAACTTCTATATCCATAAGCCTTAGAGAGAAATCCTAGCCTTCTACATTATGCTTCATTGTAAAAGGATTTCTCATTAGTTGGAAACTATACGAACCCAACCCAAACCCAAACCAAGTTTGAGAGTTTAGTTTTTAAAGGTTGTAAGGCTCGTGAGTGCCTATCGTATAAACTCATAGGCTTGTGAGTGCCTATCGCATAAACTCACATAGGCTCTTAGGTGCCCGTTGTAAACCCCAAGCTTTTAGTGAAGTTCCATCACCGAGTGAAGGTGATGAGAGTGAAGTTCATCACCGAGTGAAGGTGGTAAGAGTGGATGTAGGAGTGTAACCTCCGAACCACTATAACTCTTGTGTTATGCGCTTTACATTCTTCATGCTTTGATTATCCATAACACACACTCACTCTAAGTGATAAACTGTTTTAAGTGCAAGATAACTAAAGCGAGTATAATAGCTCACCACATTCCGCACCGCACCACTCGCCTAGCAAGAAGCTTTGAAAGCGTGAAACACTTTCAAAGCGTCACGCTTCGCAAGAGGCCGAAAAATCGAAGAGAAGTTAAACACTTCTCCACACACGTATTCACCCCCCCCCCCCTCTACGTGTGTGACTCGCTACTTTTGGGACCAACAAGTGGTATCAGAGCAGGGGTTCTAACTGACCTCTATTTCTAAATACTGGTAGCGCGTAAGCACTATAGTAGGTCTACCTGAACTGATCTTTCTAAAAATCTTGCATTTAAAACCTCACTCACTGCATACTGCATTTGCTAACAGATCGTCTAGTATGTCTACAGTGACGCTTCCTCAGTACTCAGTTGAAGATTTCTCCGCATGGAAATTTCACGTGGAATCGTATCTTAACTCAGTTCATAGCCGCATGTGGGAAGTGATGGAGCGTGGTCCCATCACTGGGCTAGAGCGTTTAGATAATATTGCTAGCAACATTATTCAAATAACCGTCTCCGACGCTTACCTGCCTCGCATCATGAAGTGCAGATCCGCCAAGGAGATGTGGGAGACTCTAGGCTCGCTTGCCCAAGGCTCGGAGAAGATCCAGGAGCAGAGGCTTTCAGCACTCTTGCAAGAATTCAACGATCTTGCAATGAGGAGGAATGAAAGGATTGAAGCGTTTGAGACCCGTGTCTTGAACCTCCTTGAAGCCATGAGCTCGCTTGGAAATAATCTCTCCCACGAGGAATGTCAACAAGAAGATCATCCGCGCTCTTGACGGGAAGTGGCAAAATATAAAAGAAATATTTTTGTCCAATAAGGATCTTGAAGCGTTGTCTCCGAAACGCTCTTTTCTGAACTTAAAGCGATTGAGTTCGATTTGGAAGAGCGACCGGGAATAGCTCAACTTTCCCACTCTCAAGTCAAGTGAGAGAAGTTCAAAGCACGTGAAGAAAGTACATCCAACGCTTTGACTGCAAAAGCGTCAACAAAGCGTCCCTCTCAAAGCGTGAGCGTCTTCCTCAACGCTTTCACTCACACAGACTCTGACGATGATGATCAGACGAGTTTGTGAAATAGAGTTGGAGATTATTTTCCTATTATTGCCTTCCTAAGAATATATAAAAACCTGGCAAGCAGTATATGCAGAATATGGAGAATGTCTCGCTGATTGTTGGGATATCAAGTTAAGGGGGAACCATCAGCTCGAGAGAAAATTCTCCTAAAGCGTCTACCTGGATGTGCTTCAGCATTTCTAGATTCTCTTACGCTCTGAAGATACCCCGCCTCAACCCTCAGCAATGCAGTGATCTGCCTTCCGTGGAGCTTTCAAGTGGTATCAAATCATTGTGGCTTTTGATGATAGCAAAAAGGGGGAAAGATGGGAATGAAAAATACCATCTCATAGTGAGGGGAAAGGAGCGAGGAACCTTTGAAGATCGTGAAGATTTGAATGATGTTCAAGTGGAAAAGAAAATCCTTGACATCCAAAGAGCCTATCTCACCGCCCGTATGTTTATAGGATATTTTATTTCTAAAGCATTTTATTCATTTTTTATTCGAGTTTTGGCATCATCAAAAAGGGGGAAATTGTTGGGATATTATGTTAAGGGGGAACTTGGATTCAATTGTGTTTTGATTGGATTCCAAAACCCTCATAGAATATTTCCCTAATTATCTTTGATGATCTAGCTCAAGTTATAATTTATATTTTAATGTATTAGAAGAGCTCACTTGTTAGGGAGCTCTTTATTGCAATGTAACTTTAGAGTGTCTAGGTGAGAGTGCCTTTCTGAAGGAAAGCCGGAGCGGCTCTGAAGCAAAGCCGGAGCGCCTGACCAAAGGAAGGGCCAGAGCGCGCTTTGAAGTTCAAAGCGCCTTCCAGGTCCAGAGCGCGCTTCCAAAGTTCAAAGCGCCTTCCAGGTCCGAAGCGCGCTTCCAAAGTTCAAAGCGCCTTCCAGGTCCAGAGCGCGCTTCTAAAGTTCAATGCGCCTTCCAAGTCCGAAGCGCGCTTCCAAAGTTCAAAGCGCCTTCCAGGTCCAGAGCGTGCTTCCAAAGTTCAAAGTGTCTTCCAAGTCCGAAGCGCGCTTCCAAAGTTCAAAGCGCCTCTCTTCCAGAGCGCACTTCCAGCTAAAGCGCCTCTCAGGGCCAGAGCGAGCTTCCAGCTTGAGCGAGAGCGTCTGACAAGCAGGTGAGAAGCGACAGCTGCCAGGCCACGTGTCCGCTCAGGATTGCTCAATGGATTGTGATATGTCTAATCGCCGAACTTGCAGGGCTAGGCTCCACTAGTCAACGGCTATCTTCCTAGGACTGTGCTCTATCAAGGAAGAATTCAAATTCGGATTAGACAAGTAAGGAACACGCACTCTTTCTCTCCAACAGATAGATTAGTGTCCCTTACTATAAATAGAAGGTTCAAGCTACATAAAAAGCATGAGAGAGCAAGCAAACAAAGTAGCAACCATCCTACATCTCTCCCAAGAAGATCTACGGATCTCAACCTTCTAGTTTATCCATAAGGCTTCAACTTCTATATCCATAAGCCTTAGAGAAAAATCCTAGCCTTCTACATTATGCTTCATTGTAAAAGGATTTCTCATTAGTTGGAAACTATACGAACCCAAACCCAAACCCAAACCAAGTTTGAGAGTTTAGTTTTTAAAGGTTGTAAGGCTCGTGAGTGCCTATCGTATAAACTCATAGGCTTGTGAGTGCCTATCGCATAAACTCACATAGGCTCTTAGGTGCCCGTTGTAAACCCCAAGCTTTTAGTGAAGTTCCATCACCGAGTGAAGGTGATGAGAGTGAAGTTCATCACCGAGTGAAGGTGGTAAGAGTGGATGTAGGAGCGTAACCTCCGAACCACTATAACTTTTGTGTTATGTGATTTACATTCTTCATGCTTTGATTATCCATAACACACACTCACTCTAAGTGATAAACTGTTTTAAGTGCAAGATAACTAAAGCGAGTATAATAGCTCACCACATTCCGCACCGCACCACTCGCCTAGCAAGAAGCTTTGAAAGCGTGAAACACTTTCAAAGCGTCACGCTTCGCAAGAGGCCGAAAAATCGAAGAGAAGTTAAACACTTCTCCACACACGTATTCACCCCCCCCCCCCTTCTACGTGTGTGACTCGCTACTTTCGGGACTAACAGTTTAATACCCAAAATCAAATGAAAAGACAAAAATAACCTCTACCTTTATCTCACATTTAAAATAAAACAACAAGGAAAGTGGGCCGCACTTTATAATTTATTCATAAAATTAAAAACAAACCTACCCCACCATTTCTATCTCTCACGGCTCTCTCACTCTCTCTCACTCTTACGATTCCTCCATCGAAACCGTGAACCCTAGCCCCCATTTTTTTTTTAAACTATGAGATAGTTATTTGCCAGCACCGGAGAGAAAAGAAACCATGGCCGATTCCGACCACAATTTGGGTTACGAATCCGAAGCCGTTGAAGTTCCGACGCAGCCACATCGCCGAGTTCCGACGAGGGAAGAACAGGAAAACCTTCCCAAGCCGCCGCCTGCCGATGAGTTTTTTTTAAAAAAAATTATTGAATTTACAGTTTTGAATTTATAGTGTGCTAAACTGGCTGAACGCTCACGAGTTACCCCGACTAAGGAGATGGGACATGGGGGCCTCGTATGCAGATTTCGTTGATTTTTTTAACGATCCCACGGTATGTCATTATCTCTTTTTACTCAATCAATTATATTAATTATGTTAATTAATATTCGTGAATGGTTTAGTTTATCATCAATTAATTAATTGAAGTTGTTTTATTGATTCTCGGTTAATTGTTTGGAATTAATTATTATTAAATTTTTGCAATGAAAGTGCTTTTTCACGGTCACGGTTTGATTTATGTTCAAACCGTGAAAAGTGCTTTTTCACGGTTTGAACTTAAATCAAACCGTGAGATCACGGTGACTTAAGTTCAAACCGTGAAAAAGCAGTAAATTTTATTTACTTCCTTTATTTTATATTTTTTTTAATAATGAATTGTTTTGCCTCTGTCTTTTGCAGCTCGAAGTCATCCTCACGCTCGAACCTGATGAATCAGAAATGGAGCAGTTTTATTATTGGAGCCTTTTCAAGGAGCGAGACCCCTTGACGCTTCGATTTAAGCCGAATACGCACCAATGCTTGGAAGAAAGCGCCTCCAGCGCAGAGGCAATCGAAGGAAGCCAGAACTATGGCAAGAGTGATCGACAAACCCCAGCCCCGTGGTCGCCAGCCTCGTGCCACCAGGGCAAATTCTAAGGGTTGAGGGCCTCTCCCAAACCCCAGGGCTTGTGCAAGTACGTCGAAGAGGCCGAGGGTCGATAGTTCACTCCTCGATAGGTCCCCGAGCCTCGTCTTCTGCGTACATAAGGATCCGTGCCCTCGAGGATGTGATAACGATGCGTGAGCTGACAAGGTCATGGAACTCTTGGCCCAGGATACGTCATACACCGGAGTGATGGCTCGTATCGCCAAGTTCATGGCAGGGCACCTGAAGGGGATCTTCGGGAAGTCAGGGAGTTCCTCGAGCCATAGTAGGCATTCCCATCGTCGGGCACCCTCACATGCTAGCCACGTGCCCTCTGTGTCTCGACATTCCGTTGACTAGGCCCACAGAGCTTCTGTAGCTCGAGATAATGACGACGGTGCCCACATTGATACAGGGCACCTACCCCTGAGGCCGCTCCGGGTTTTGAGCACATGCTCGGTTTTAGGGAGCCCTCTACAAAGCCGGTAGCACGGGAGAGATCAATGATGCCAGTAGTTCGAGAGGCTGAGGTAGAGGATGAGGAGTCATCGCACTCGTCTTATTACAGGGACCTAGACAAGATGCCCCTAGACGATTGGGTGCATCCCAATCTGCATGTGCTTCCCCATCAGCAGGTGATTCCCGATCCCGAGGTGCTGCAGGGGGTGAGTACAGTGATGCCGATTCTGACGTTGAAGGTCAGACGCCTGTGCATCAGGCTCAAGTTGGGGGACGGACTGTGAGGCCATCGACTGCTTTACAGAGCCCCTTTGTTCTGACTGTTGCCACTCCGTATTCCGGCGCAACGATTAAGCAGTTGTATCAAGAATTCAGACGAAGCGGACCGAATTCCTACGTCCATAACCTGCAGGACCCGCCCCATCGGATGGACCAGTCCTTGTTCGATGAGATCGAACACCCCATTATTCAGTTTTCAGCCGAGGTTAGACCGGACCTTATTTTCTAATATTATTTATGATACTCTGTCGATTATTATGGTGTGTTAATACTCTGTGTGGATTTTAGATGATGGATCTGTTTACTGGTGGAGTCGACTCCAACGGGGACTTTCTTTGTGTTCGTCTCTAAATGAGAAATCCACCGTTCTGCTTGGAATGGGCATATATGTGAGTTTTTATTGACATATTAAATGAATATTTATTTTACTTATTATTTTTTGTCTATAATCTCTAAATTAAGATATTATTTGACAGTACGAGTTGAGGAGGGCCCTGATGGATCTTCACGGTGGAGATCAAACTGGCAATGGCGAAGTCGAAGCTAAAGTATCGTGATTACAAGTTGTTAGAGGATCTTGGGAATTGGTTTCACGGTGTCAGCTCATACGATCTTTGGATGAACGCAACTTGTGTAAGTTTCTTCATTTAAACTTTGTGTTTTTATCACGTATGATTATTAGCGCTTTATAAATAAGTAGAGTCATTGATCCTCATATGCAGTTTGTGTTATTTGCCACGTATCCTCCGATCACTGGGTTATAGCCCGAGTACTGACTGACGATTGGACACTGGAGGTATACGAATCACTTCTACATACATTCGCCAATGCTGACAAAAGAATGCAGCGGAAGATCCAGCTCTACCCGATCCAGAAACTTTGGCCCAGAGTGCTGCAGCAAGTTGGGTATTGGGAACAACATCCACGGTTGAAGAGGCAAACTGAATTTCTGAAGGTTGTTTGGATCCCCCTAAAGCAGTAGTACATACAAGATGACGATTTCTCATGCGGCCCGTTCACTTGTATGTACATCGATCAGATTTTTGCCCAAAAGAAGCCGCGCATTAAGAGGATTGGCGTGAAGTCCTCTGCGTGTACCGCTTAGAGGTGGCGAAAAGGATATTTTCACTTTCACGACGTCGTGCCGACATGTGAACATTATCTTTCACTTGTAGAATATTTCTATACACAGTTTAATTTTTAATTCTATGCAAATTTTAAAAAATTTCGGGATACTTCATTCGATTTAGATTAGAATATTACTATCATCTGTTACAATATTTTAATATTAGATTTAAATATAAATTAACGTCTGAACTTCGGCAATCAGTCCACAATCGACTCACTTAGAACTATAGCACACTTAGTGGATAAGTGATCACAATACATCCACTAACTCTTGAATAATATACGTTAGTCATTAATTTAGTCAATAATTAGTGATTAATTTAGATAGGGTCTTGCTAAATGGCCATATTATGGATGGCCATAAGAGAACTTTATAGTCATTGTGCATTTCTTAATTAATTGTTTTACATAAATGTCCTTATATTTATTTATGGAGAGATGTATATAAAGTAATTTTATTATTGTGAGTTAATAATCTCTCTCCATATTAATGAAGTTTTGTTTTTTCTATAAATACTTTTGATATATAACATATTTATTATTTACGTACATAATCTCATATTATATAATAGTAGTATATTATTTGGTAGAACCGTAGAAGTATTCTATGTGTTAATTACATTAAGATAAACTGTAAAAATATATTAAAGATAAATTAAGCATGTGTAAATTAATTGAGGAATATATCCACAAAACGTTTCTAATATAAATCCTACGAAAATGTTTTTCTATGTTTTGAAAAAAAACGTTATTGTTTACATGTATTATAGAGATTAAAATAATAAGATACAAATCAATTTAATATTAAACTAAATGATTTTCTTTATGTTTTTCTTTAAAAAAGTAAACTATTTAATTTTAAACTATAGAAAAGATTCGAGCATGGTAACTTTGTAAGACTATGATTGATACATTGATATTGAACATGGATATTAAATATGGATATCAAATTGAACTATTTTTTTCTTAATAGAAATTTCTATCATAACGAACTAAACTCAAACCAAATAATACTCAATCAAACAAAAAAGATTCAATTAGATTTTTGAAAAAAAATAAAAATGAAATTGTATAATGCATTTACTGAACTATTCTTTTTATGATTCCAAATATGAATGATAGATATATGTCCAAAAATCGCATTGTTCTTTAGTTGATTTAATTTAATTATATGAATGGTAGAAATATGTCCAAAAATCGTATTGTTCTGTAGTTGATTTAATTTAATTATGTTAGAATGTGCATTTCTTGTTTTGTGACCATTTAATTTAACCACGTCAAATAAGATGCTCTGTCTCAATTTCAGTATATTAACCGTGGTTTAAATTAATTATTTTTACTATTTTATGCTAATATTTATTATAGAATTTAGAATGTATCATAATATATATAACTATGATTAATATTTGTAACTAAATGTTGAAATTAAAAAAAAAAAAAACTATATCTTAATTTTGAATTTCTCACTTTTATTATAAATAATATAACTAATTTAAATTCTAAAAATAATTATATATAAATATAAACTAAATCTTAATATCTTAATAATTGAAGTGAGAAGATGCATAAAAGTTAGAATTTTTTTAATATGGGACACGATTGGTACACTAAGATAGAATATCCCAAGGACAAACATATATCTATGATTAAAAACTGGTTACATATATTAAAAATTGGTTACATATATTCTCAAAAAAGAAAAGGTTACATTATAAATATTTTATATATAAGTCAAGACATATTTAATTATATATGTTTTATTAATATTTTTAGGCTTGCAAATAAGTTGAGTTTTTTTCTTGAAATAGAAGTTAATTATTATTTAATCTACTTTTTTTCTTTGGTTCAAGAATCTATCATTTCATCGTCATTTTATGATGAAATTAATCAATAAAAAAAATGTCTTCACTACGAAAGTTCTTATAAGAATAATCCGTTAATAAGCATTTTCATTCTTAGTATTTAATAATTAAACTTGTATTTGGTTAAATTCAAATAATGTTATTTTGCATGTATTAGATTAATTATGTCTCTTAATTAAGTTATAATCATCCGTACAAATTAAAAGGAAAGTTTTTGTTTATCATGAAAAATTGAAATCTCATTAATGATTGAGGTCAAAATAGTCTACAAATATTATGCAACTTGCCTTATAAATAACAATCTAATTTTAAATAAATAAAAGGGCATTATGGCTAGCCATAATATGGCCCCATAGATTAATCCATTTAGATAATATGTTCACACATTTCACAAATAATATCATTATATGAATTAAAAATCAGCTTAAATCAACTTTTGGGCCTTAATTTTGGCCAAATTAAACTGTTAACGGTTAGGGTTCACGGTTATTTTAAAATTTTCACGGTTTAAACGTCTATTAAACTGTGTGATTACAAACTCACGGTTAGGGTTAACGGTTTGAATGTAATTTCACGGTTTATTCATTTAAAAAACCGTGAATTTTTTTAATATATGCGAATTTTTTTTAATATATGCGAAAAAAATATAGTTTCATGGTTAGACTACAATTTAAACCGTGTGTTCACGGATTAAATTCTAATCTAACCGTGAAACTATATTTTGTTTCATAATTTTAATTATTATTTTTAATAATTTGGAATTGGAGAAAGGCATTTCACGGTTAGACTAGCATTTAAACCGTGTGTTCACGGGTTAAATGCTAATCTAACCGTGAAACTATATATTTTTTTAATATTTTTAATTATTTTTTTAATAATTTGGAATTTGAAAAAGGTGTTTCACGGTTTATTTGGAATTTAAACCGTGCAACCACGGTTAAAATGCGAAGTAAACCGTGAAAGTCAGTTATGATTAATTTTTTCTTAATATTTCCGCAATCTAACTAGAAAAGAACAGAAGATACACAAGGTAACACTCAAAATAGAGAGAATTGTCAACTGTTATATTACTACTCCATAGACTATTCCAATCTAATTAACATCTCTCATCGGGTATCTAGGCCTAGTATGCCCCTCTTGGTGACAAATGGTACAAGTTTTTGGCCTTCGGCGCTGCACACCACCTTTGTTTGGGGGTCTATTGAGATCGGCGCCGCCGATTTGCAAAGGTACCATGCATGTGCATCTCTTGTGACCGTATTGACCACACCGACCGCATCTTTGTGGATTTCCCGGAAGATCTTTCACTGTTGATCTCGCTCGGCTCAATCGCAGTCTACCTGCTTGTCTATCGACAATAGGCGGCCGAACCACTTGAGAAGCAATGTCATCGGGCACAGTCCAAGACTCTGGATGGGGAACCGGCTGAATGTGGCGAATAGGTTGCCACAAGAGTCGATTGTTTGAAATAATGGCTCACGTAGTCAGTAGCACAGCCTCCGGCAAAACTGAAAATATAGTAATGAAATGTCAAACAATTAAACCAAAGAAATTCAGACTTATCGTAGAAAGAATGAACCGAATGCATACCCAATAGCAGCACAAGCATGTCGACAGGGCATCATGTCCAACTCTCATTCACCGCATTCGTATGTGCCGTTGTGAAGGTCCACAAGGTAAGTCCCAGTGTCACCCTCGACCCTGTACATGTTGGGCACTGTTGTCCCACGAGTGGCATAGTGACGGGCCCATTCTGCAGCTGCAGACATCTTCAAGCGCCTTCTGAGTCAGCTCGTGCTCCCTTGCTTGGGCGTTGCGCCGATGCTCCTCGAACCACTTCTCGACAATAATTCGATACACCTCAATCATGGCGCAAATGGGCAATCTCCGAGCCCATAGGAGTCTAGCATTTATCGTCTCAGTGGCATTTGAAATCATGAAACTCGTGTGCGGAACAGGGCACTTGTTACGCGCCCACCGATGCACGCCGGTCTTACACATCCTCTGGTATATTCCACCACCTTCCACACTCATGCCCCTCAAGGCCTCAAAGTATTCATCGAATTTAGAATCCGAGTGGGTGTAGAGCCGCAGCTTCGATATGCTGAGTGCGTGCCTCCCAAATCCAACCAAATTTTTCGTCAGATGATGGAAGCAAATACCATGATGCACATGTGAGAAGACATCCCTAACAGCATTTACGATACTGATATGGTCATCGGAGACTATCAGAAGGTCCTGAGGCGCTCCTAAACAGTGAGGCAACCTAGTAAGAAACCAAGTCCAGGAATCATCATCCTCGATCAGGCCAAATCCAATGGCAAGGGGAAACACTTGCTCGTTCCCATCCTTCGTGCAAGCCACGAATAGAGTCCCCTTGTTCTTTCCCTTCAGGTGTGCCCCATCGACTACGACAACCAAACGGAGTAAATCGTTGTGAAATACTTGAAAGGACTATCCTAGAGCGATGAACATATAGCACAATCGATCGTCGATCGGGGAAGTCGATATATCATACACGGTACCTAGATTCTTCTACTTCAGTAAGTATAGATAAGATGGGAGCCTCATGTACGACTCTACAAATCCTTCATACGTCATCTCTATCACGATGTTCCTCACTCGCAGGGCGAAACCGTAGTCGATCTTAATGCCGTACTCGCATGTCGTTAACCATCCCCTTCAGCTTCAGCACGATACCATCAGTGATCAATCTCTGTGCATAGAATGCTCCTAGAATATTCGCGGGGTATTGGCACGGTGTTGTCCCATCTAAATCAACAGAGCACGTATGGCTGCCACAGTATGTGTCGATGCACCATATACCCCCTATGTGCTTTGCCCGCACGAGGTACTTGCACCCCTCTTTCTTACATATGAACCCCACATGGTAAGTGTCCGAATTCTTAACTTTATACTGAAGTCAGTTCTCCATTTGATGCAATCCAACTGCTACCGACAAATAATCTTTTCTCTTGAACAGGCCGCCCTCTCTCAATTGACCAGCAGAGGGCGTGTAATAATCTGGATCGATCAACCCCAGAGGCGGCGCGGTGTTTAGATGAACGTGAGGAATCACCAATCTCGGATAGTATCCGGATCGGCCCTGGCATCGTCGTCGCGGTAGGTTGGGACTCTGAATTAATGTTGCGATTCTCAATGATCCTATCAATTCGTCTCGGGTCGGATCGATGCACCGAACTCCCTGGTAAGTGACTCAAATAAGTCGGAGCGATCCGCTGCGTCCATTGCTTCCTCACTCATATCTTCCGCGACGCTTCATCCTCAACCCTCTCTTTGTCGTCTTCCTCGATCCTTTCTTCTTCCGAATGTAGAGCCTCCGAGCTCGGCTCCTCAATATTCACACTCATAAAAACCCTAGAACCTTGTGTCGTAGGAGTGCTCCAGGCGATTCCCTTATCTTTGCTGACGACATAAACAGTTGCCTTAGTGTTCTGCTCCACAATCAACATCAACAAATCAGTGTCGGTCCATAAAACGACCTTACTCTTCCTGCCCTCGGTATCACTCAAATAGTAGAGCAAATAATCTGATTCTTTGCCCAATTGATCATGAATCTCTTGTAATAGATTCACACGTGTAATTTCTGCCATAGCCAAATGCATCAAAAAATGATCGCCCCCTACGTAAGAGGTTCTCTCAAAATGCCCACTGTGACGAATAAATAATTTCACTTGAGACATAGCTAGGGGTGAGCATCGGTCGGTCAGGCCGGCCGACCGACCCAAAAATGGCTAACCGACAACCCAACCGATGGTGAAATTACAAGCCGAAGCCGACCGACACTTATAAAACAACCGACCGCACCCCAACCCAAAAATGAACGGCCGGCTTTCGGTCGGCCTAAAAAAAACCGACATAAGCTATTTTTAGCTTTTTTTCAAGTTTTTTGGTATACAGAATAAGCTGAATCATACAATAAAATTAATCAGAAGAAAAATCCCCTTTACACTTATCCCTACTGAGTAGATTATGAGATTTAGTATTTCACGAATCACCAAGTTCCTTAAACATTTTAACAACATAAATTAACATGGAACTAAAAAACTAATTGATTAATTTTTTATTTTTATATGGTTCGAAAGGTCTGAACCCTTGATCGACGAGGAACATCTCAAAGTACCTGTGAATACCTCCGCGTCGGAGCTGCAGGGCACGTCGGCAGTGTAGGGGTGCACCTGCGATGACTTGCGGGCAGCAGGGCACGACGACGCGAGTTGGTGAGTCAACGACGGTGACTGTCCTCGGGTTGCGGGTGAGGTGAGGTAAATCGCGATTCGCAATGGGAGGGGAGGGTTCTGTGATTGTGTGTGTGCCTCTCTGTGTGTTGCCATTGTGGAGTAGGTTTGGAATTAGGAAATTTACGATTGATGCATATAATAACTTATAATATTTATTGTATATAAATGCATCAGTCGGTCGGCTTTAATATCGGTTTTGAATAAATAAACCGACAGCCGAACCGACCTTCATCGGTTTTAAGCCTTATGGACCGATCCGACAACCGATCTTAAAAAAAACCGACCGACCCCGACCGAACCCGGTCGGTTTTTGTCGGTTTCATCGGTCCGGTCGGTTCTTGCTCACCCCTAGACATAGCTGTAGAAAAATGAACAAAAAAGTCAAAAATAAACAAAAAGAAAATACACTACAAATGTAATGGTTTAAAACAAATTTCACGGTTTAAAGAATGATTAAACCGTGAAAAGGTTACTTTTGACGGTTTAATCATGCTTCTAACCGTGAATCTCCATAGAGGTTTATTTTTTATTATTAAAAAAGGTTTTTTCACGGTTTAAATAAAAAATAAACCGTGGAGTGTATTTTTAAACCGTGAATTTCAGTTAAACCGTGCTAATGGAAAATCATTTTTTTTCAAGCCTAAAATTCATCCTTAATTCATCCTTGTAACATCTAACCACTCTTCATATTAAAAAAGTAAATAAAATATGATTTTCTAGAAAAAAATTCAATAATAACTAAATTTCAAATTCATGTGATTTTTTTCCAAATTTACACAATAATAAGAACTAAATATGAAAAAATAAACGGTAGGTACCTTTAATATAAGCAAAATATCTTCGACAATGCACCAAATACGGTGAATATCTTTGAAAATGCACCAAATTCGCATGCAAAATTTCAACAAAATTGAAGAGCTTATTTGTTCAGTGCGTCTCTACGATTTTAATTTTATTGTTGCTGAAGTATTCTGTTTCAATTTCACTGTTATTTCAATTAATGAAATGTATTTTTCATCTGATTTGGTTGTTGGTGAATAAATGAATTTTTGAATTTATTGATTATTATTTTTTCAATCAAAATCGAATTTTAAATTGACTGAGAGAGGGAAAATCAGTGAACACGGTTTAATAATGTTTACACGGTTTTGCCTCAAGTGAACCGTGAGAAGAGAGAGAGAGAGAGAGCAGAGAGGGACCACTTACTTTACTTTTTACTTTTTAAGGGTAAGTTTGTCTTTTCAATAGCTTTTGGGTATAAAACTTATACTTTTAAAGTTGTGGCTATAAAACTTATATAGTTATTTATTTTGGGTATATATAACCATTAAGACCTTATAATCGTTTTGTGTTTTGCAAACATTGAATTTTGTCATATAATTTTTTCTTGCACGACTATCGAAGACTATAAATCATTGAACGAGAAAATTCCCAATTTAATAAACGATCCTCCATTCCTCCTAGTATTTTTTTTATAAGTGTCCCATCATTAAATTTACACATATTAAAAAGTATGCAAATTCACATTCTTAACATTATTTACTACTTACTCTTTTGTACGTTGATAATATTAAATATAGAGATAAAAATAGTGAGAATTCTACTATTTTTCTTTAGAATTTTAAAATATAAACTGTAAAGAAACAAGAATAAACACCACTTAAACAAAAATAGAAATAGTACTATTTTTTATTTGTTCAAAAAAAAAAGTACTATTTTTAATTGAAGAATGATAGTATATTATTATGTGGACCAATACATAATCCGGAAATTGGACCCACATGAATAAAGAAATTTCTTGACGGCTCTAGCGACACACAACTTCAAACTCACTATGTGACACTATATATTACTCTTTGTAATTGGTCTATTTTGTAATTTTAGTTCGTTCATACAATCTTTGTCTGTATTTTATTTACGTATTTTGCCATCATGATACTATCTATTTCCACTTTAAGTAGAAGAGTGGAATCACTACATCACTCACACTATAACCAAACAATACCTTAAAACTCGTGTTAGTACTTCTAAGACCATGAATTCGTGTACCTCGGTGCACTGTACTAGCATTATATCAGTAAAAATTATATTCATATCGGCAAATGTGTTTGCACACAAATTATAAATCGGTAAAATAATATTTGTATGTGATTGTATTTGATGAGCTAGATTCAAATATCGACGTCAAAATATTTATATTTATTCAAAAAATATTCTCATTCAATTTTCGTTAAAAGTTGAATAATTAAAGTAATAACTTACAAACTTATACTTTCGATGTGAGAATTAAATGACAATAATTTTAAAGTGATAATACATAGATATGTCCATAGAAGTTAACAAATGTCAAATAATGTCTAAGAAGATAAAAAATACAAATTATGTCCTTATGTTGGTTTTTTGGACCAAAATACCCATTTGTGTTTGATATAGTTAAAACCTTATTTCACCTTTTATTTTTCATTTCTCAAAACCCTATTTCCCCAAATCTCTCTTTGCTCCTTTTGCCTCCTCCTGCCACTGCCACGCCTCCGGCCGCCTTGCTCCGGCGCCACCATCGTCTTCCACCAGATCCGGCGGCGCGTCGTCTCCAATCAGCACGTCGTCTTCCTCCAAATCCAGCACCGTCGTCGTGTTAGCCGTGCCTTTAGATCCGGCGCACGTCGCCACCATAAATCCGCTTATCCAGATCCGGTCTGTTGACTCCAAATCCGCACCGTCGCCACCATCGCCGCTCCAGATCCAGCGTTGCTGCTCCAGATTTGACGTCACCACTTCTAAAAACTGCAACTTGTATGCAAAGTGTTTGATGTTTTGGTTGTGAGAATCTCTGATTTTGCAGTTGGTATTAATGGGACTATTCGATGCCTATAGTCCCATGTCCTATTTCTGATTGGTTGCTACAATTGGTTTAGGATTATTCCTCTTGTTCAGAATCATGTATTTTTTTTATTTTTTATTTTTTAAAATGAAAATCATACTTGGAATTTTGATTTTATGGACTGAAATGAATTGATGAAATTGGGACTAATGTGATTCGATGTCAATAGTCTCATTAGTCCTATGTCAGATTTAGGGTTTTTGCCTTTGGATTGGTTGCTGCAGTTGTTTTAGGATTGTTCTTCTTGTTCATAATCTTCTTTTTTTTTTTGAAAATAAAAATCATGCTTGGAATGTTGATTTTATGGACATAAATAAATTGCTGAAGTTGGGACTAATAGGACTATTCGGTGCCAATAGTCTCATTAGTCTTATTTCTGATTATATGTACTGGATTGAGGAGTTGCAGTTGGGCCTAATGAGACCATTTGGTGCTAATAGTCTCAATAGTCCAATTTCTAAAAATGTCAGAAATTAAAAAAAAACCCGTAAAATTCGGAAAAACGTAAAAAAAATAAAGAACTTAAAAAAAAAGTCAAAAAAAAAAACCAGTCAAAGTCAACTCCTAAAGGGTATTTTTGGTCCAAAAAGTCAAAAAATGACATAATTTGTTTTTTTTTTTATCTTATTGACTATTATTTGACATTTATTAACTTTTATGAACATTTAAAAATTTATCTCATTTTTAAATGCATATAAATATTTTAATGTCGATATTGAAATTCAATACATCAAGTCTAATCACATGCAAATATTATTTATAGGTTTATAATTTATCTACAATATAATTATCAATATGAATTCACCGATATAATGTTTGTACAATGCACTATTTATCCAATTTATCAAGTGTGAAACGGTCCTTACCTTTCCGATGATGATTTGATATATTATGTCACTTTATTATTAAATAGGCATCAAATAGCAAATAAACATACCTGATATGTATAATGTATCAATCAAATAAAGCAAAATAATAGTATATTGCAACTAGCTAGCTTGGCGGCATGTCGATAAAATTGCGGCTATCACGGATAGTGACTGTTTGGATATAATTTACTACTCAATCATAATAATAATAATAAGAGTAATAGTAATAATTAGATTATAATTTCAGATTATACTACCTCCGTCCCGCCGAAATGGCCTGATTTCTTTTCAGCACGGGATTTAAGGAGAAAGTGTTTAATTCGTAAATTGTGTTTGCTAATTAAATTTTTGAATTTTTTATAAATATATTTAATATTAAATAAGTATTTCAAGGTAAACAAAGTCATTAAATAATTTTTTATACATTAATTAATTATTTTAATTCACTAATTATTTCCTTTTTAGGAAACAAGACCATTTCGGTGGGACGACCCAAAAAGAAAAATAAGGTCATTTCGACAGGACGGAGGGAGTAGTTGATATGTGTTGACTCAAAATAGTTGAGTTCAATAGTTCAATTTATGGACGTCGACATTTTTACTTTTACTACTTTGACTTTTATTCATGGTTGCACTGGTTTAGTTTAGAGCTTGAAGACTAGGTTTTCTATTGGTTCCGTATTTGTAAGGTTAAATTATTAATTTTAATTATTTCGATGCCGTTTAGTTATAATACTATATCGCTTTTCAATTACATCTTCTCCATCCTATTTTATTTAACCACGACAAAAGTATAACTATTAACTAAAAAATACTACAATTAAAATATTACACTCTCCGTCTACTAAGTACAGGTAAATGGTTAGTGATTTTTTTTTAAATAGTGGTTGGGACCCACTAAAAAAAATAAATTATAAAATGTTGGTTTTTTTATAAATAATGATGAAATAATAGTATAAAGTATAAATGGGTTTGTGGGCTATCGTCCTATCGATTAAAATTGAAACACTGTACTCTTTGTGGACGGATAGAAATGACAAAAACACTATTTTGTGTGGACGGAGAGAGTAAGAGATTTTATAATTAAGATAGTATTAAATTAAACTATTAAGATAGTCGTTAATTTTGAGCATTTCCTTATTTCAGATTATGAAGATCATCAACAAAATTAAATTTCATCTTTAACACATTTGAACTTAATATGACACGAATAACTTCTGTGATAAATTGGTAATCGTCGGTGATGAATTGGTGAAAACATATTACTTGTACATAAGCCATTGAATTTGAAGGAAAAATGGGCAAATAAATATAGTTAAATAAAAGGAAAAGTTATCAGAAAAGAAAAACGGATGCAAACATAGCCGAGCAAGTTAAAAGTGAAAAATAGAGGCAAAAAATGATCACATGTCTAACCAAAAAAATCATACTACTATAAGATAACACACAAACAAAGAGGAGAACCTCCATTTTTTTTTCAAATCCTAAGTATGAGGAATATTTTGAGCTATTTCCTCTAGCAGTCACCCTATGGCGCCCTACTTGCGCCTGACTTGCCTTCCACCATCTAGTTTCTACGTACGTCTTCTCTCGTGTCTACACTCCGACTTGCACGTTGGGCGACCATTGCCTTAATTGGCAGCCTCATGATGGCTTTCTCCCATCTTCTTGGATTGATGGCAAAGGTATCCGATATATAGTCTCCAGATCCCAATTCCATCAATCTTAGCATGGTGCTTTTTCTTAGTTTTTTGGCTCGCCGCTGTGTTGGGTGTTTTTCTTTTGTTGCCTTTTGGTTTTAGTTGAGCATCATATGTACTTTGTCCTTGTACATTTTTTGTGGTCATACAATTTATCTACTTAAAAAAAAAAGAAACAAGTGTATGTGCTATATTGCTATGCCACACCAATATCAAGGATATATACATGAACAACCATTCTTTTTCACAATTTTACTCTTATACCAAGCCTATATAATCAAAGCAACATGTTATATAATCAGATCATTTATTACAAATGATTGGAAGAGCTCTATTGCTGAAAGATAAATTGAAAGATTTCATGATAAAATTTGAATAATGATAGAAATTCCTTCAAATAAGATGGAAATAGTGAGAAATTAAGACTAACATCGTTATGTTCCTTAAAGATTTCCCGCATTGTATCTTAAAAAATTTATTTCAAAAAAATTAATAAAATTGGGACTTTGAATTAACTTAAGCTACAACACTGCTATTCAAAATGATTTATGATTTCAGATTCTTGTTTTATGCATAGTATATACTCTCTTTGTTTCGCTTGGGTATTCGCTATTTCCTTTTCGGTTCGTTTCGTCTGAGTATTCACTTTCCATTTTGCACACTACTCCACTTACATTAATATGAGTCTCTCTTTCCACTAACACCACTCACCTACTATTTATTAAAACTCGTGCCCAAAAAAGTGAATATTCAGCTGATACGGAGAGAGTATTATATTTAAATTGAATGAATATAATAATTTAAGATAAATTAAAACTAAAACTAAATACGTGAATATGAAAACTAATGAATCTGATTTCATTAATCTAAATATAGTATGTATAGTTTTCTTTTTATTAATTTGATATATAATGATAGAGCATAATATCTTTCATAATTTTGTTGATATTATTTCCTTGTTTAAGTTTATTTTTTATATCTAGTCTCTGTATTTTCTTTGTACGTATCTTTGTAGATATTGTGTAAATCTCTTTTGTAATTAGAATAGGGTTTCCTATGTATTTATATCTCTAGAAGATTAATGAAAAGGTAACCATACACATACATTTCTACATGGTATCGAGCTTATGATCTATTTTTTTTTCCTCCAACTCTCATCTTCTCATGGCTACTGTTCAAGTAACTACTGTTCCTGATAACACCACCACATCCCAACTTATCAATATTTCCCACCAGAATATATTGAAACTTACCTCCACAAATTATTTTGCCTGAAAACTTCAGATTGAAGCCATCCTTATTGGCTATGATCTCATCAAGTATGTTGATGGTTCACACCCTTGTCCACCACCCACTATTCGATCCAACGACAAAGATGAGCCGAATCCCGCCCATCTCTTTTGGATTCGTCAGGACAAACTATTGTTTGGGGCGCTTGTTGGCTCCATCTCTTCTCACATTATTCCCATAATTCAACAATTAGCAACATCATTTGCAGCTTGGAAAACTCTTGCGGATACCTATGCACGTCCATCTCGTGGACATGTTAAACAAATCAAGGATCAACTTCGTCGTGCCACGAAGGGTTCTCAGTCCATTTCAGAATTTATGCAGTTTGTGAAGGGACAATTTGATGTACTTGCTTCTCTTGGAAAGCCCCTTGACCCTGAAGATCTGATTGAAACTATTTTTGCAAGGCCTTGATTATGATTATCATCATCTAATTGAGGTGGTTGAGGGTCGTGACGTTCCTATCTCCTTTGATGAACTTCACGAGAAACTCATTACACGCTAGCTTTTCCTCAAACAAGCCTAACCTACCACCTTCTCGCATCCCATCACCGCAAATATGGCTGTCAATCGATCATATGGTACCCCTCGTGGACCGTCGCATAAATCCCCTTAATCTAATTGCTATCAAGGAACATCTACACAGCATTTTCATGTTGCTCCTCATCCCGCGCAACACTTTAATTCCAACTATAAGCAGCCACGCCCCTATCTCGGCAAATGTCAGGGTTGTCGTCAACAAGGTCATACTATAACTCATTGCCCTTCATTTCAAATTGGGCCTACTGCAGGCCAACCTCGGGCACCTGCTCCTCCCTCCAACAAGATGCAGTGGTAGCCACAAGCCTTTGTTGCCTCTCTTGCTGACTCTAACTCTCTATCTTGTCTACTCGATAGTGGTGCCTCTCACCACGTGACCACCGATCTTCAGAATCTATCACTGCATGCACCATATGAGGGAACTGATGATATAGTCATAGGAGATGGCACAGGTTTACACATCTCCAAAACAGGCTCTACATCTCTTCCATCTACTTCTCGTCCGTTTGAACGTCATAATATTTTATTTGTTCCTCATATGAAGCGAAACTTGATCTCTATATCTAAATTCTGCACGACTAGATCTGTTTGACCGGGGCGATCTTACTGGAAGGAAAGTCTAAAGATGGGGTATACGAATGGTGTACTCTATCCTGCTACTCAAGTCCATCAGCCCACACAAGTGTCAAGGTTTCTTCTTATGATTGGCATCATCGTCTTGGTCAACCATCGCCTTATATTCAGCGTCATATTTTATCCACTCTTTCTTTAGAATCAACATCTAGTTCTTCTAAGAATTTCCATTGTAATGCATGTCTTTGTAATAAGAGTCACAAGTTGTCATTCTCACAATCAACAGTTGTGTCTCATTCAGTGTTCTAAAAGTCGTTAGACGCTAGTAGGGCGGTGGGCGAACGATTAGCGTCTAGACGGACTAGGCGGGAGTCTAGGCGGTGCCTAGACGGTCTAGATGGATTAGTATAAAATCAAAGTCTACGTCAAATTTTTCATATATTTAAACATGACATCCATAATTTAAAGTATAAAATCCATCATTTTTCAACTATAATTTAATCTTATAGCCCTTTAAGCCCCGACTAGCCTGTCTAAACCCTCCTAGGACTGCCTTGACATGCCTAGGACCACCTAGGCACCTGCCTAGATGCTGATTAATTTGCCGCCGCCTAGAGAAAATCGTCTTGCCATTAATCGGGACGGTCCGGCACCTTCTAGTGCCTAGACGCCTTCTAGGCGGCCAAGTCGGCCTTCTTTTAGAACACTGGTCTCATTCTCCACTTCAAATAATATTCTCTGATGTTTGGACTTCTCCGTTGCATTCTGTAGATGGTTATAAGTATTATATCTTGTTTGTGGATCATTTTACTCACTATATATGGTTGTATCCCATGAAACGAAAATCTGAAGTTGAAATTATTTTTCCACAGTTTAAAGCTTTGGTGGAAAATTATTTTAAACTTAAGATTGTAACTTTCTTTTGGATAATGGGGGAGAATATATTGGGCTTAAACACTATTTTTCAGTCATGGCATCACTCATCTCACATCTCCCCCACATACTCCTGAACATAACGGATTTGCCGAGCGTTGTCATCGACATATAGTTGAGACTGGTCTCTCTCTTTTAACTCAAGCTTCACTATCTCTCATATACTGGTCTTATGCCTTTCTTACAGCCACTTATCTTATCAATCGTCTTCCAACACCCACTCTCCAAATGTCCTCACCTTATCTTCATCTATTTCATTCTCCACCAAACTACCAAAAGCTAAGCGCTTTTGGTTGTCTCTATTATCCGTGGCTTCGCCCTTACTTGTCTCATAAACTCTCTAGTAGGTCCACCCCTTGCATATTCCTTGGCTATTCACTCACACAAAGTGCTTGTGCTATGATTTTGTTTCTCATAAACTATATGTCTCTCGTCATGTTCGGTTTCTTGAAAATAAATTTCCCATGGCTAACTTTAATAATACCTTACCATGTCCAGTTGAGTCTACCTACACAACCTGGATTCCTGAAAGTATTATTCTCCTGTCATCGCATATCCCATTAGCAGGCCCCTCCAATGCGCCCACATCAACTTCATCTACTTCACTGAATTCTCAGGTATCGTTACACTATACTACTGCACCCTCTCTTTCCCATATTCTCACACTTGAAGCTCATATTGAGTCCTCCGAAATACTTGAGCCTCCTCCACCTCCGAAAACCACCTCTCATAACACCTCTCACACATCACCAGTTGTCACCCACTCTCGCAATAATATTTTTAAACCTTCTACCAAAATGTGCCTCTCCACTCAGTTAGCAAAAATTCTTGAACATACTTGTGTTACTCAAGCAATGAAAGATCATCATTGGCGTCAAGCCATGTCAGCTGAATTTGATGCTTTGATCATAAATGGAACATGGGAGCTGGTTCCTCCCTCCCACATGAGTGCAAAATGTTGTGGGCTGCAAATGGATTTTTCATATTAAACGACATCCTGATGGTTCTATTGACATGTACAAAGCTCGTCTTGTTGCCAAGGGATTTCACTAGCATCCTGGAGTTGATTACACTGAAACCTTTAGCCCGGTCATCAAACCAATTACTATTCGATTGATTCTTTCCTTAGCCGTAAGTCGGGGTTGGCTTATTCGTTAACTCGATGTGAACAATTCTTTTCTGCAAGGCACACCGATAGATGATGTTTATATGTCTCAACCTCAAGGCTTTGTGGATTCTGATCGCCCTCATCATGTTTGTAAACTTCGAAAAGCTATCTATAGGCTTAAACAGGCTCCGTGTGCATGGTACATGGAGCTTCGTCGCTTTCTCATTGAATCGGGGTTCTCAATTCTGTTGTTGTACTTCATTATTTATTCAGAACACTTGTGATACTACACTTTTGATCCTTGTGTATGTTGATGATATCATCATTACAGGGAGTTGTACTAAATCTGTCCACAAGTTCATCTCGACTCTAGCTACTCGATTCTCTCTCAAGGACCTCGGCATGCTACACTACTTCCTTGGAGTTGAAGTTGTTTCTTGCTAAGAAGGTCTTATATTATCTCAGCGTAGGTATATTGCAGATTTGTTGGCTTGTACAAAGATGACTGATGCTAAACTGGTTGCTACACCATTGGCTACTTCACCAACTCATACTCTGTATTCTGGTACAGCTTTAACCGAACCAGTTGAATTTCGAACGGTTGTTGGGAGTCTTCAGTACCTTTCTCTTACTCGACCGGACATTGCTTATGCTGTCAACAAGCTCTCTCAATTTATGCATCGACCTACTACGGATCACTGGCATGCGGTCAAACGTCTTCTGCAATATCTTTGTGGTACTATTCACTATGGCATTATACTTCATTCCAAATCTCCATTATCGATTCATACTTACTCTGATACTGATTGGGCTGGAAATAAAGATGATTACACTTCTACTAGTGCCTATATAGTCTATCTCGGGAGAAATCCTATTTTTTGGAGCTCGAAAAAGCAACTTACTATTGCTCGCTCTTCGACGGAGGCTGAGTATCGCTCAGTTGCCTCCACTGCTGCTGAAGTGTGTTGGATATCTTCTTTTCTTGGTGAACTTGGTGTTATTCCTTCTACGTCGCCGGGCATCTATTGTGATAATGTTGGAGCCACAAATCTTTGCTCTAATCTAGTTTTTCATTCTCGAATGAAGCACGTCGCGATCGACTTTCATTTTATACGTCAACTTGTTCAAGATGGAGTCGTTCGTGTTACTCACGTGTCTTCTGTTGATCAACTCGCAGATGCACTCACCAAACCCCTCTCGCGTAATAGATTCCAGAATTTGTTTCTCAAGATTGGAATCCACTCATGTAGCTTCATCTTGCGGGGGGGATCATAGAGCATAATATCTTTCATAATTTTGTTGATATTATTTCCTTGTTTAAGTTTATTTTTAAAATCTAGTCTCTGTATTTTCTTTGTACGTATCTTTGTAGATATTGTGTAAATCTCTTTTGTAATTAAAATATGGTTTCCTATGTATTTATATCTCTAGAAGATTAATGAAAAGGTAACCATTCACATACATTTCTGTTGGGGTTGATATACTAAAAAGCATACTTTATGCTTGTATTATTAACAATTTCTTCCAGTTTTGGAAATAAATATTTTGTCATATGATTTACATATTAATTTGTATTATGGTTATGCAAATAAATGTCCAGTACTATATATTATAAATAATATGGTGTGGGTAGTCGCACGGAATATCATATTATCACATTCTTATATGGTTAAATGGTGCTCGCAATCTAAAGTAATCTTGGACAAATTACTTGTCAAGGTTGTAGTATAATGCTGGATAATAGCTGGTCTTGGTTATTAGCTTATACTAGTGCATAATCAGTTTGCACTGAATAGGATCGCGGTGATAAATCCTTTTATACTGACTTATATAAAGGATCACGTCTCGAATGATTATTATTTCTTAATTCTAGTTGTCATAATATTCAATTATATATTTATAATTATTATTGCTTTGATTTACCATGAGTGAGAGTTCTCGCAACTCAAAGAATCTCCGTATCTTGGGTAATAATATTATAATTTTTGATAATTAATATTATAGCTAGAAATCGTGTCTCGATGCGCCGAGTTGATGATGTCCCCTTGAGGCGTTTTACGGATTATTATATCAAACTCTGTAGGTGGATTAAGTTCCGATATAATAATAAGGTTGAACGGGTACTACTCTTAGTTTTAGATGTTAATTAATTAAAGCAGGTCAGTAGCTTAAATTAATTAATGGACATGCAATATCTTAAACACGGGAAATAATATAATTCAAAGAGGAGCCCGGTATGTAGTAATTTGGGAATGGAGGGCGATACAATATTATTTTACTATAGTGGAAAGGCTATTATATTAATATAATTAAATAGAGTATTCGGGGCAAGAGAATACTTGGATTATTTAATTATATTGGAAGGTCCAGTCCATATCCTTCTTAAGATCCCTGGAGTAGCCCAATAGAGCATAGCCTGGCCCATTAACCAAGCCCTAACTTCTCCATCACTCCACTTCTTATCTATAAATAAGGGATAAGTGGAAAAATAAAATACGTGATTCTTAAAAGAAGGAGAAGGGGGCGCCGGTTATAGGGTAGTGCAGAGAAGATAGATTTTCGCCCACTCAAAATTCTTCTCGTTGCTAGGGAATACTCTAGAAGATCTTGAGGTTTACGATCAAGAGCTAGATCTTGTGTGCAGAGATCTAGTGCGTGGAAGATCATTTCCTCGACTCTGTTTTGCCGATCGGTGAAGAACAAACAGGTATATAATTCTAGACCTGTTTCCACTTTCAAGATCTATAATTATATGTTAATAATTATTGAAATTAATTAAATCTATATCCGAGGGATCCCAGATCCAACAACTGGTATCAGAGCCAACTTTGCTCTGTAGATTTAATTAAGTATAATTATTTGATTCATATTATTGTATTGGATGCAATTAATTTGGTTTTGCTGAGATCCAATTATCATGGTTAATATGAATAGTTTATAGTTTTAATTTTGTATTAAAATCAGTCTGTTTGTGGCTGCATTTGTAAACACACGAGGGTTGATCGTGCTAGATTAGATTTATTTTCGTTTTAATTTTTGTAAAATCAATGTAAATTTTGGATCTATGTAATCGATTGAGCAACCATGACCGGAGGAGAATCAACCGATCATGGCTGCGGTGGTGGAGACGGCGAACGACCCGTCGGACGTCATTTGGGGACGGCAGCGCTGCGGCGGTGATTAAAATCGCAGCTAGGGTTTCGACCCTACTACGCAAATCTTCGATCACCGGCACTGCAGCGGGTTGCCATACCACCTTCTCGATGATGGTGATGTGCCGGAGAATTCACAGAAGCAGTGGGAGCGGCAGGCAACGGCGCTCAGCTGCGGTGGGACGGAGATGGCAGCGGCTAGGTTTTCTGAAACCCTAGCGGGCTGCGGCGGCTCCGGGCGACTGCACGGCTGGTTTGCGTCTGTAAGGCTGCTGTCTGGCGTCCTGTTGGACGCCGGTGTTGCTTCTGGACGGGTGTGAGGTGATAGAAACGACGGCGGTGTTCCGGCGAGATGTCGCGGCGTCGCGTGTGGTTCACACGTGGCTCGGCGACGACTCATCGACCGGATGGTGAGTAGCTTGTTCAACAAGCTTGTGTTTATCCGGAAAAGATTTGATTTTATCTGGATAGATTTGTTCTGATCTGAAAAGATTTAGTATTATCCAATTAGATATGATCTTATCTGATAAGATTTAATCTTATCAAGAAAGATTTGATCATATCTAAAGGGATATGTTTCCATCTTTAAAGATTTGATATTATCTAGGGAGATATGATCTTATCTGATAAGATTTATTCTTATCAAGAAAGATTTGATCATATCTAAAATGATATGTTTCTATCTTTAGTGATTTGATCTCATCTTGGATAAAATTAATCCTATCCAACTACCATGCCTGATTTGAAAATTAGGGTTTTCCGCACCCTAGTAAATCAAGCTGGACAGTGAGAGATCTCCGGCGGGTCTCCTCAACCTCGGGTGAAAATGGCAGTGGCGGTGACGGCGCTGGAGACGACGGCGGCGTCTATTTTTGGTGGCTAGGGTTTATGGCGATAGTTAGGGTTTCAATAACCCTAACGGGCCAAACCCTAGGCCCGCTTTTCAGCCCGTAATTTTGGCCCAACGACGCACCTCGAATTTTCAAGCTTGTTCGAAGAAACTGAAGGCCATGATAATTGGATAATTATTATTTTAATTAATTATCTTGTGCTCGTTTATTCGATGTTTGTGGATAGCATGTTGTTTAATTATTTATGATTTTTAATTATATGCTATGCTTGAAAAATAAAATAAAATCTTAGTTTAAAATTACTAAGTGGTTTTATAATTTTAATTTTCGATTAATTTTGTATTTTTTTTTGAGAATTTTAATTATTCTAGCCTCCATAATTGGTTTTAAAATGAATTAATTAGCATTTGCTCACTGATCCGAGCGTATCCCTACGGAGATGCTAATTATGGATTTCATTGGTTTAAACTTCTTAAAATTAAAATGAAAATTTTATATCACTATCACCTCCCTACGGTGGGATAGTCTTATAAAATTGAATTTTTTGGAATTTTAAAAAATAAATTAATTAACATTCGCTCACTGATCCGAGCATATCCCTACGGAGATGTTAATTATAGATTTCATTGTTTTAAACTTCGAAGGATAATATTGAAAAATTATTTTATATCAATATCACATCCCTACGGTAAGGTTATTCTTATAAAATGTGATTTTTCGGAATATTAAATTATGGTGTTCACTTAGATGTAAATTAATTGATTATTTCCCCTACGGAAAGGTAATTAATTAAATTTGCATGGCTAGAGTGACCGACTGTTAATTTCATCAATCATAAGGTGAAGGTTGATTGGATAATGAAATTAAAGGTGTAAAAACCTACTTAAAGAGATTGTATGTAAACGTCCACCCTATGTGGCTTGCATATAAAACCTTAAGGAGTCGGGGGTCGCATTTTATATTGATTTAAGGTTTTACAATATAATCATGCTTCAAAGTATATGACATTAACTTTGTGTTACCTATTTTATTTCCAAGCTATACTATGTTTTTCGGTTCATTTGTTTAAATACTCAATGAAAAACAAATTCGAGAGTTCAAATTATCACGATTAGAAATGTAACTTGGACATTGTCTTGACTGCTAATGAACACAAGTTTGTCCTTACTGAGGAATGTCCTTATGTGTCAACTAAGGAGAGTATGCCTAAACAGTGTGAAGCTTAGTTTCACGGAGATGTTTAGTCATCATGGATACCAAGTTCGACAAAATATTCTTTTGTCGATGAAAATGGTTGAAGGTACTCCAAATAGGGACCATGTTCTTAAGATGATCAATTATCTTAAAGAAATGGAGGTTCTAGGTATTGAAATCGATGGGGAAACTCAGGTTGATATCATAATAGAATCACTCCCTATGAGCTTTGATGTGTTTCGGCTTAACTATAATATGAATTAATTCATGTACAAGTTAACCGAATTGCTCAATGAACTCATCAATGCTGAGATGTTACAAACCGGTTCTCAAGCATTGATCACCGCAACTTTTGCACCTTTTAAACCAAAGGATGGTTAAAGGATGAAGAAGCAAGGTGGTGGTGGTGGTTAAGGAGGTGACGCTCAGAAGGTGAATAACTACTCAAGGTGGGATAAAGAAACTAAGAGGAAAGTGTTACTGTTGTAAGCAGAAAAGACAAATTATGGCGGTCTGTCCTCATTTGAATGAAGGCAATGGTCAAGGTATATCTTGTGCATTTATTAAATGCGGACGAGATTACCATCACAGTGGGAGACGATATGAAAATGGCGGCCATTGTAGTGGGAGACACTACGAAAGTGGTGGTCAATGCAGTGGGAGACGCTATGAAAGTAGATGTCAATGCAGTGGGAGACGTACATTAGTTGTGCGCAAACTGCAGTAAATAGCACAACATCAATTCTTTAAATGTAAAGAACCTTCTAGTATGAATCAAACATATATCTGGTATCTAAAGTTTTGGTCACCTTAGATCAAAGGACAATAGATCAGAAAGTATGTTGGATTTGATTCATACGGACGTGTGTGATCCGATGTCGGTACAAGCTAAGGGGTGGCTACGAGTACTTCATCATTCGGTTGATGATTACTCAAAGTTTTGGATATATGTGATGAAATAGAAGTCTGAGTCCTTGATAAAGTCAAGGAAGACTGAAGTTGATTATCATCATGGTAAATATATCATATCTCTTCGGTTTAATCGAAGAGGTGAATACCTTAGCGGTGAATTTTTGGAACACATGTCGAAAGCTGGAATCGCATCCCAGCTTACTACGCCAGGAATACCACATCAATGTGGCATGGCGGAATGAAGGAACCGAATATTCTTAGAAGTGTTTCGGTTGATGATGAGCTATTTTGATTTACCTTTTACGTTTTAGGGTTTACAAATAACGGCGTATATTTTAAACCTTGTCCCTTAGGACCTCGTATTGACATATGGTTGTTTATAGGATACCTTAAGGTAACGAGAGGTGATCTATTCTATAGTCTTGTAGTCCAAAAGATCGGAATTAGCACAAACGCTCGATTTTTGGAAGAAGGCTATGTGAATAGTTATAAACCCACTAGTGAGATCATTTTAGTGAAATGAGGGGAAAAGACGGTGCCGAAACCACCCATACTAGATGTTACACCATGAACTGTACCACGTGTTGACACTAACACAAACTCTCAGGTAGAGCCTTGTTGTAGTGGGAGGGTCATCTTTTTAACCTGAAAGATGGTTGTGTTTGGGAGAATCTTCGGATATCTTACCAGGTAAAGATGACATTGACCCATGGACATGTATAGAGGCAATCCAAGAGGAAGATGCACGAGTTTTGGCAAGTTGCAATGGATTCTGAAATTGAATCCATGCATGATAAAATGTGTATGACGTTGTAGAAACTACCTTAAAGGGTAACTCCCGTTGGATAAGGGAATCTACAAACGTAAGAGAGGATCTGATGGTAAGGTTGAGACCATTAAAGCTAGGCTTGTGGCGAAAGTATCGCCTGTTGCTATGCTTAAGTCGATCCAAATTCTCTTAGCCATTGCGGCTCATATAGATTTGGAGATTTGGCAAATGGATATTGAGATCATTTTTCGAAATGGTAGTCTTAAGAAATCCATTTACATGCGCCAACCAGAGGGATACATTGCCAAAAGGGAATGAGCATCTGGTTTGCAAACTTAAGCGATCCATTTATGGACTTAAGCAAGCATCTCGGTCATGGAACACACATTTTTTATGAGGAAATCCAGTCATTTGGATTCATTCAGTGTAATTATGAGAGTTGTATGTATAAGGAGTGCAACGGAAATGTTGTGGTGTTTCTAGTACTGTATGTTGATGACATACTCCTGATTGGCAACAACGTGGAGTAGTTATTGGACGTACGGATGTGGTTGTCCAAGAAATTCAATATAAAGGACTTGGAAAGGCTGTTCACATTCTTGGGATTAAGATCTTTCGTGATGTAAGAAGAGAATGTTGTGCTTGTAACAAGCGGTTTATATTGATACGGTTGTAAAGTGTTTTAGCATGGAAAACTCCAAAAAAAGCTTTTTGCCATTTTGAAAAGGAGTTCATTTGTCTAAAGAAATGTGTCCTAAGACATAGAGATAGATAAATGACATGAAGACGGTTCCATATGCCTCTGCAATAGGAAGCTTCATGTATGCTATACTTTACACCAAACTTGATATCTGTTATGCTGTTGGCATATTTTTACAGATACCAATCTAACCCTGGTCAAGGGGAATAGACTGCTGTAAAGAATATAATCAAGGACATGAGATTATATGTGAATCTTTTAGCTTGACAGTTTATTCCCTTTGGGTTATACTGATTTCCAATCAGATAGGAATTTTCAAAAGTCTACCTCAGGATGTGTTTTATACTGGGAGGTGAAGCTATTAGTTGGAAGGCTGGATGGCTCCGGAACTTCTTGTTGGACTTGGATATGATTCTAAATTTGCCTCAGACGATCGCAATTTGTTGTGACAATTCTGGTGCAGTAGCAAATTCAAAGGAACCATAAGACCATAAGGCCAGTAAATACATCGGAAATAAGTACTTTATATTACAACTAATCATAATGAGAGCAGACATTGTGGTGTCAAAGATTACGTCGGAAGATACCCTGATAGTTTCCTTCATGATTAACATGCTGTCACACCCCAATTCTCGAAGGAGGAGAAAATCGTGAATCAGGACGCGACTGAGGTTGGAAGAAAGAGGCGGGGAAGAAAGGGGGAAGCCTATCTTATATAAATAAACCGGATATAATGTGCCAAAAGAATTTGGTAGAATTCTCCTTAGAAAAAGGAGCAAACCTAAATCAAAAATGACAATAGATAACAAAGAGCTGCATTCATTAATAGCATAAGGATCGTTTAAGTTCAAATGGCTCAACCTTAGATATAAAGGATAGACTCAATACATAAAAAGAAGTTAAAGAGTCTAAGCTCTTATCACAAGACATAACAACTTCAAGGAACAAAGTCGAGAGTTGAATACAAAAGATGAGCAACTAGCGGAAGCTTATTAACAAAAGAAGAACCCTCGCCTCAGCTCTGCCCCGTCAGCACTGTCTGCTTAACCTGAAAACATTTGGAAAATATTTGGGCTAAGTACTAATGTACTCAGTGGGCTTAGCATTTGATATACAGTTTATCAAAAACAAAATACAGTTTATCCATTATCATAAGACATAACCTGGAAGGTTTTGTAAAAGAAATACATCCAAGTATGTCAAAACATCATCATTTTCCTTAGCGCGCATTTGTCACACTCTACAGTTACTCTTACTATGACCCCGGACCTCTAGCCACTGTCGGGTCCATTAACATTCATTTTGGACTTCGGATCGAAACCCAGAGAGTCCCATTCATCATTCATTTTGGACTTCAGGTCGAAACCCAGAGAGTCCCATTCATCGATAGTACACGAGAGAGATCAACCAATCGCAATACTATCATGGTGTATACACAGTTCAAAGTTAGTGTTTGAGACTAAACTAAGAACCTCGATCGATTAACTTCAGAGCATTAAACGTGTAGAGCGCACAAAAATATTTTATGGATAAACAGTTTTCATTTTGTAAATATCAGAGCATAATATAACTCAAAATAGTTTTGGAAGTAAAGCCCACCTTGATGGAATAATTCCGTAGATAAATAACACAACTCGGTTCCGGTGATTATTGATCTTCTCCAAAAGGTCCTACAAGATAATGTCTAAACTTAATGGATTCCAGATTTCAAAAGAGATGAAATTTGAATTTCAATTTGTCATAACCGATGCATATGAACTCGGATCAAGACGAAATTTTGGCTACGGATAGCTGAGAACATGAGCTACAACTTTCATTTAGGACTTGAATAGAGATAAGGTCGGGAACATGCTTGAAAATGCTGAACAGAACACGCACACCAATTGTTCGATAAAAGGCTTCATTCAAAAACGTGAAGAATGCTTACGGGTTCGGCTCTAGCTCATCTTAAACCATCATTTGAGCAAGGATTTGTCAAGAACATCATAAAGGAAGTTCATATAATAGCTATACTCATTTGGTTATGAAGGAAATCGAAGGGAGCTTCATCAATACATACATAGATGATCTTCAAATGATGAGAGAAACACAAATATGAAAGAATTATCATCATTCATGAACTTTTCTTGAGAAGGACCGAATCTTAATCATGATGAGGGGAGTTCGAATCATATCATACAACACGAAATCAAGTTCAAACCAACAAGAGGAAACAAGAACTACCTCAAGCTTGATGAAATTCGAACACTTGTTTGATCACCCAACTTTCGAACCTTGCAAGTCAAACTTAGAGCTTCTTGATCATGAATCCATCACCATAGCTTTGTTCCTTGGTTGATTTGATGAAGAAATCCAAGGTTTATAGGTGATTGATGAAGGAAAGATGGAGCTTCAATGGAGTTTTTAGAGAGAAGAAGGGGTGTCAATCATGGAGGAAATGGGGGTGTGCTTCCTTCATGAGTGAAGGAGGAGTGAGAAGCTAGCCTTCTTGTTTGAGTGGTGGTGAGATGAACACCACTCTCTCTTTCACTCAACTTACACGCACACACACACTAGCACACTTACACAATTTCTTCCTTCTTTTCCTTTTAATTCCTCCCACTTGCACTATTATAAATATGTAATCTTACCTCTAAGTCACACATCTCATCTTATTTCCGTAAAATATTTACGGAGTAACATTCTCCGGAAATCATTCCGGGTAATTTCTTGTCTTGCCAAAATTCCTTCATTCTCAAAATTCTCGAGATTTCATTGGAATAATTCCAACATATTATAAAAATATTCATAAGCTCATTTTTGTCCGTGCTCGATCTCAAATACTCAAAAAAATTTATTTCCTCATTCGAAATAAATATTTTTCCAAATACGGATTTTTATGGCTATTACACATGCCATCGAAGGTTTTCGATAAGGGTGTGAAGGGAAAGGGAATCAGATGTATGACAGCATTGCTTTGAGTATAAGTGGGAGAGAAATTGTAATGTAGTAGTAGTATACTTGAAAGCATACTTTTGAGTATAAGTGGGAGATTGTTGGGGTTGATATACTGAAAAGCATACTTTATGCTTGTATTATTAACAATTTCTTCCGGTTTTGGAAATAAATATTTTGTCATATGATTTGCATATTAATTCATGTTATGGTTATGCAAATAAATGTCCGGTACTATATATTATAAATAATATGGTGTGGGTAGTCGCACGGAAGATCATATTATCACATTCTTATATGGTTAAATGGTGTCGCAACCTAAAGTAATCTTGGACAAATTACTTGTCAATGTTGTAGTATAATGTTGGATAATAGATGGTCTTGGTTATTAGCTTATACTAGTGCATAATCAATTTGCACTGAACATGATCGCGGTGAGATAAATCCTTTTATACTGACTTATATAAAGGATCACGTCTCGAATGATTATTATTTCTTAATTAATAGTTGTCATAATATTCAATTATATATTTATAATTATTATTGTTTTGATTTACCATGAGTGAGAGTTCTCGCAACTCAAAGAATCTCCATATCTTGGGTAATAATATTATAAATATGATAATTAATATTATAGCTAGAAATCGTCTCTCGGTGCGCCGAGTTGATGATGTCCCCTTGAGGCGTTCTAAGGATTATTATATCAAACCCTGCAGGTGGATTAAGTTCTGATATAATAATAAGGTCGAACGGGTACTACTCTTGATTTTAGATGTTAATTAATTAAAACAGTCAGCAGCTTAAATTAATTAATGGACATGCGATATCTTAAACACGAGAAATAATATAATTCAAAGAGGAGCCCGGTATGTAGTAATTTGGGAATGGACGGCGATGCAATATTATTTTACTATAGTGGAAAGGATATTATATTAATATAATTAAATAGAGTATTCGGGGCAAGAGAATACTTGGATTATTTAATTATATTGGAAGACTCAGTCCATATCCTTCTCAAGATCCATGGAGTAGTCCAATGGAGCATAGCCTGACCCATTAACCAAGCCATAACTTCTCACCACTCCACTTCTTATCTATAAATAAGGGATAAGTGGAAAAATAAAATACGTGATTCTTAAAAGAAGGAGAAGGGGGCGCCGGTTATAGGGTAGTGCAGAGAAGATAGATTTTCGCTCACTCGAAATTCTTCTCGTTGCTAGGAATACTCTAGAAGATCTTGAGGTTTACGATCAAGAGCTAGATCTCGTGTGCAGAGATCTAGTGCGTGGAAGATCATTTCCTCGACTCCGTTTTGCCAATCGGTGAAGAACAAACATGTATATAATTCTAGATCTGTTTCCGCTTTCAAGATCTATAATTATATATTAATAATTATTATAATTAATTAAATCTGCATCTGAGGGATCTCGGATCCAACAATTTCTACATACAATATATTTACATATTTTATTATTCTTAATTAAGTCTTCTAATATATAATATTTCAATGAGTGAATATAATTTAGATAAACTAACGTTAAATGGAGTACGTCACTAGGCCATTTTAGGAATTTGCACACATTAACACTAAATTAATCGGGCAATTTTATCCATAGCCACTGTTTCTCTCAACATAGCCTCCAATTTTAAAAGAATAATAAAAATAGGATCAAATGTTCTATTTCACCCCGTTAGACGTAGCCTCCAATAATTATTTATTTCGGAGTAATTTTTATTTCTTTCCTTTATAACCCTATACATCAATTTTTGATGCGAGTGTCATTGTAATATCAGTTCGATATATGATCAAAATCTGTCCTCACATAGTCTCGTTCATGAATTTTATAGACATATCATCTCCAAATTCTCCAAAATAACTCACAAAACTCCTGAACTCATAAATCTCATGCCGTCTCTGCATTATTTTTTCTACACTGATCAACTATTCAAAACTTCTTCTCCCACATTCCAAAAAGCCCTCTCCTTCATCCCTGCACCTCTATTATTTGATTCTCCACTTTATCCACCCCCCCACCCCACATCAAGTCCATAACCATCCCTCAAAATCTTCATCAATCAAACATTAAGTCAAAGAATTATTGTCATCAAGCATTTTACCAATTAAGATTTGAACACGCAAGATTACGAAGTGCTTCTTACAAATAATTTACGCCCTCAAATAATCAAACTTGCCTCATTCTCACAATTGTTGCTGCAAAAAAAGTGATTTCTTCTTTCTTCCCAAAAGATCAACATAGACAATGTCAAAATAGTAATTTGGGGATAAGGGATCTGAACAACACAAAACCGATGGAATTTTATTGGGGCTATAAGGATAAATTCGTAAATTCCGTAATATTTTATTTTTATTTTTATAATTATAGAACTGAGATTGCTAATATTTTTTCTAGCTTCTTACCTTCTTTTCTTTATCACAAAAATATAAACACGATCGCCAAAGCTTAATTTTGGATTTGGATTGTTAAAATTGGAAATGTAAAGGGTATGTAGTAATAATTAGGAATATTCCTCTACCCATCGTGGACATATTTAATGTACCACGACTGATGCGGTAGTAGTATATTTAAGAAAAATTATTATTAATATAACTCATAAAAATAAATTCTACCAAAAAATAAACACTACAAAGAAAAACAAAACTCTAAATATGAATAATATTGATGTGGGCAGCGACGGAGCTACACTGGGCCCAGTGACCCCTTGGGCCCGGGTAAAATTTGTAGTATTTTTATATATATATACAAAATTTATAAATAATAATTTTAAAATTAATGTTTTAAGGTTATATTTTTATGGTGGTGGTGTTATGGTCATCATAAGTGTAAAACTATACTCCTTTCGTCTCACTTCATTAGTACCTGAGCAATATTTTATATCCCACATATAGTATAATATATTCAATCTATAGGACTAATGAGTCCCGCTTCATTAGTACCTGAGCAATATTTTATATCCCACATATAGTATAATATATTCAATCTATAGGACTAATGAAGCATGACAAAGATTATACATTGAAAAATAATTTTTCAACTTCTTAGTCTTTCTTCTTCTTCCCTATATCATCATTGTTTGAAATATATAGTTATTTTGTTATTGTTGTTTCAAATTTAAATTTAACTTTAAATTTAAATTTTATTAATTATATTTTTTATTTTACTACTAATTATTTAACTTGGACCCCCTCGTCAAACTTTCTGGCTCTGTCACTGGATGTGGCACTGCTATATCAATCGTAAACATATTAAATATGCCCACTATATAATGACTGGTCCTTTTTGGTATTAATTGCATTTAAGTGTTTTTGCTTCATTATAGAGATGTGGTCGATCCTTAAAAATGATATCATGAGATTTTTCGAGGAATTTCACAAGTACGGCATAATTGTGAGAGGTGGCAATGCAAGCTTCATCTGATACCGAAGAAAGGGAACCCTCAACAAATAAATGATTTTCGACCGATCTCTCTCATTGGATGCACATATAAAATTCTTGCAAAGGAGCGCTAAGAGGCTTGCAAGGGTTGTTGGGAAAGTAATTTCAGAAAACCAAAGCACTTTCGTGGAAGAAAAGCAGATCCTAGATGGTGTTCTTATCTTAAATGAGGTTGTGGATCTTATGAAAAGAGAAAAGAGAGAATGTATGCTTTTCAAAGTCGATTTTGAGAAAGCCTATGATACGGTGCTTTGGGACTATTTGGATAAAATGCTTGCGTGTAAGAAATTATGTGCCAGATGGAGGAAATAGATTCAAAGTTGTCTCTCCTCAGCAATCACATCCGTTTTGGTAAATGGCAGTCCGTCAAGTGAATTCTCCCTTCATAAGGGATTAAGGCAAGGAGACCCCCTCTGTCCGTTTCTATTTCTAGTTGCTGCAGAAGGGTTTAGTGTCATGTTCAAGAAGGCTGAATGTTTACAGTACTTTAAAGGAGTCGAAGTGGGTAAAGATGTTGTGATGGTGAGTCATTTACAGTTCGCAAATGACACGATCATTGTGGGCAATGCATTAGAACCCAACGCTAAGACAATCAAAGGTATTTTGCGGTTATTTGAACTTGCCTCCGGTTTAAAGGTTAATTATTCCAAGAGTTCTTTGTGTGTGGTTAATACTAATTGCTCAAAAGTGAACGGTGGCGAATCTTGTTGGATGCAATTTGGGAAAGCTCCCTTTCTCTTACCTCGGCCTCCCAATTGGCGGTAATCATAGAAAAAGAGAACTTTGGCAGCCTCTTATTGAGCGCTTTCGGAAAAAACTCTCTGGTTGGGATAAGAGGAACTTCTCACTTGGTGGCCAAATAACTATCCTCAACTCAATTCTTTCCTCGTTGCCGTTGTATTACCTCTCCTTTTTCAAAGCCCCGGTGAGTATCATTCGTACCATTACTAAAATTCAAAGAAATTTATTATGGGGCGGGGGGGAGGGAGGAGTCTTGTAAGAAAATTGCTTGGGTTAAGTGGAATAGTGTGTGTAGACCTAAAGCTGAAGGGGGTTTAGGGGTGCGTGATTTAAGAATTTTAACCTTTCTCTTTTGCTTAAATGGGTGTGGAGGTGGTTGCAAGGGGGTAATTCTCTTTGGATTAAAATTCTTAAGTCTAGATATGGGGTGTTGGGCAACAGACAAGTTTTGAGGGGTAATGAGAGTTTGAAGTCTCTTTGGTGGAGGGATCTTAACTCTATTTGGGGAGGGTTTGGGGGGAATTTTTTTTTGTGAGAGTGTGGCTTTCTCTTTGGGGGACGGTAACTTTGCTTATTTTTAGGTCGATCCATGGGTTGAGGGAGGGATTACTTTGAAAGATAAATTCCGTAATTTATTTAATTTGTCTTTGCAAAAAAATTGTAAAGTGAAGGATATGGGTACTAGAAATAATCTTTCTTGGGTTTGGGAGTTTAGGTGGTAGAGGGTGCTTAACTCTATTGAATGCACATAATTTTTGGAGTTGTGGCATCTTCTTTGCAGGTTAAATATGAACAAATAAGTGACGGATTCTTTTTCTTGGAAACTATCCGACCATGGAAGGTATTCAACAAAATCCATGTACAACTTACTCTTCAAGGAGGTTCATAAGGAAGATGAAGAGGATCCATTATTGAAGAAAGTGTGGTGCAAAGGCGTTCCAAGTAAAGTCTCTTCTTTCCTTTGGAGGGCTTTACGCGATCGAGTCCCAACTAGAAATAATTTGGGAAAGAAAGGGCTTATTGTCGATGATCGAGATAAATTGTGCATTTTGTGCTCCAATTTCGTGGAGGATATTGATCATTTAATGTGTTCGTGTAGTTTTTCTTACGATGTTTGGCGATAGTTCTTTGGTTGATTTGAGATTGAGATGGTGGGCTCTAATGTCCTTAGGAATCACTTTATCCAAGCTATTAGTGTCCTTAGGGGAAAAAACAAGAAAGAAGATTATGATCATTAGTTGGCAGTGCATGTGTTGGAGCATTTAGAAAGCAAAAAATGAAGCCATATTCAAGGGAACAAAGCCGGTCATTGATAACATTATGGAAGAAATCAAGTTTTGATCTTAGAAATAGATTCATTATTTTTATCAATCATCTTTTGTCTACTCTTTTCATGATTGATGCTCCAATCCTTCTAAGTGTTGTCCAAATGTTCTCAAATGAGAGGGATTGTTTATATTTGTTTCTCTTTGTAAGGGATTCAAGTATCCCTTGTACTCGCTATTTATGATAATTTTTTGACTTTTCAAAAAAAAATGTTATATTTACACGTAATTTACAAGTATTGGCCGCAACTTCAAACCAGCAAAATGTACATACTGTTTTTTATATATTCTTCCAAATGTTATAAACCATAATATGTAATTTTTTAATAGTTTGAAATTTAAATTTGAATTTGATACTTTTAACTCTAGATATTAATCTCTACTGTTAGGTCGTTGCGCGGTTCTATATTACAAATATGATCCTTTGCTAGGCCCTTTTAATTTATTGAAACCAAATTTCTTTACGAAAAATGATTATATCCATTAAATAAAATTGGCGATAAGACTCTATATTTATCTTTGATTTATTTTTAATTTTTTACTCCGTACTTAAGAATTGGTACACTGGTTCTAGAAAGAAAAAGTAACGTATAAAAGCAGGAATCATCTTAAAAATTAAATTAGCCTATCAATTGCAAATCCAGTCTTGACGAAAAACAAAAATAAAAATCTAGGGTACGCAACTATAAAATGGACCCTTTATATATCATTTTAAGAAGAAATTAGAATGAAATTGTTAGGTAGAATTAAATGGGCAAGAAGAAAGAAAAAAATGAAGAGACGTCGTCACATGAAGCTCAAATGAAGGGATGCAAAGAAAAATAAAATAGAAATACTAAAATCTTATTTCATAGTTTGTAACAGAATGCAGAATATTCTATTGAATATGCACAAAAAAAAAAGTATTTTGGACCTGATGTTGGAGTTTTGTATACCTAAAGCAAAATCAAATTTTTAGTGTGTACAATGATTATTCCACTGTTTACAATCACATTCTGAAAGAATATAGTTGAAAAAGAATAAGTCCATTATCTTACGTTTTAAATCACGTTGAAGGTTTGATCGTCAGGGGATCACGTAGATTAGTAACTTGTGAGATATAAATATATATCACAATCGAGAAAGCTTGGGCAAAGCTATCGGTTTAGAATGCATCATTGATTGTAGTTGTGGGTCTCACTAGTTATGCTGATACGGTGGAACATATTGATAGGATCGCAATGAGATAATGCTCTTCTAGACTAACCCTAAAAATAGATGCAGAGCTACAGATCTTGGGTTTTAGTAGCTAGATATTAATCCTGATAAGCTATTAGACGTATAAGCATCATTTACTGTTGCTTTGACTTACTCGGTACGGGCCAATAGTATAATTCCTTAATTCCTTGTATCTTAGGTAGCATGGAGTCACATATGATGTCTAGTTAGTTATATCGAGACACTGTGTCCGTTATAGGTTGAGATTTCCCTCAGAGAGTTCATAAGGATTATTGTAACAATTCATGCATTCTGATTAAGTTCAAGTATAATAATAAGGTTGGACGAGTACTACTTGAGGATAATAAGAAGTTAATCAATTAGGAATAGTCGGATGAGCTATAATTAATTAACGGATATCAAGATTCTTAAACACGAGAATTGCTCTAAATAAAATATAAGCCCCGATCCATGTAATCAGGCTCGTAAATCAGTTATGATTCTTTAGTGGAATGAATCATAGCTTTAATGTGGATAAGTGCTCTGGCTGAGCACAGTAGTTATCTCATTAGGTAAGGCCTGACTCTGGCTGGTATCAAGGTCCCTGGAGTGACCCAATCACCTTCAGAATGGATCACAGGTTAATATTGAACCCAATAGCTAATTTGGACCCAATATAGTAGGCTTATGGGCCTTCGGCCCATAAGTGGCGGGTTTAGGGCCCATAAGTGGCGCCGCCTCTAGGGTTTTAACCCTGTGGGCGCCTCCTAAACTCAAGTATGTATGTCCATCTGGGCTCATAATTTGCAATCATGCCAAATATGTGATATGAATCAAACTTGAATCTTATTGGATAAGATCAAATCAAGTTAGTTAAGATTTTATTTTTAAATTAAATTTTAATTAAGATTTGGATATTCTAATATCTAATACTCCATCCGTCTCACTATGTGAGATATTCTAATCATCCTTTTTTATTCATATGTGAGATATATTTTAATAAAATGGGTCATTTAGGGGAAACAAAAGAGTCATATAGGGTGAGATAGAGGAGTATATCACATAAATCTCTCTACTATCGGGATTAGAAAATAAATTATTATTTAACAATCTATTCATAGATTTTTCTCAATAGAGAAAACAACGAGTGGGAGAAGAGAGTGGGCGACAGTTTTCTTCAAGAGTAGAAGAAACGGTTCTGACTTTGTGTGAGAAGTGTAAGAGCATGATCCAAGTTCTAAATCCATGTCAGACTTCCCACTAAGTCGGCGGATCTAAATGAAGGGACACACTTCAGTACTCTAGACCTGTAGATTGCCTTGTCTTGATTCGAAGATATGATATTCAATCTTATACGTAATATTAATTGCATTATTTTCACAATCAATTTAGATCCGAAAGACAAATTAGAACACTTTCAATCAGCGTCTCCATCATCTACGATATTTTTCTTGTTTAAGAATGTCCCTAAATTATTCGGTCTTCAGAGTACACACAAATATTATTCTTTTTTTAGATTAGAAATTGCCTATATAATAATGACAACGTCGTTCCTTCGACAATTCATTATTTCATATTCCACAAAAGAAAAGAGAAGAGAAGAGAATACTTGATTCTATCATTCTAACTAACTCTCTTGTCCATTCAATCTACAAAATGCGATGAACTTGAGATATTGGGGAAAGCCGCTTAAGATGATAAAATTCAAAAATAGTAACGTGACAAAACTTTTCTACATGTCAAACTTGAAAAGTACGCAATAAAAGGTTGTAGGTTCTCTCAATGCATATTATCACTCATTCCATATTTTTAGTTTTGTTCTTTCTATACCTCATAAATTGTGATTTAAGTTCATCAAATTTATAAATTGCATAAAATTTTGGTACAATATAATAAAAGTAATAAATTATTTTTTTTTTCTTTGTAATTTGTAAACTTGTATGATCCTAATTACAACATGGGAATTACAAGAAGAAAAAAAAGAATTATAAAAATGACGACTACAATGTGAGCGGTGCTTTTATATAGAGGTGAGTCACAAAATTTCACCTAACACAATAAAATCGATTTGCCATTTAAAAAAGTTAATAAAATTTGCAGTATTCCTTTCAAATATACTTGCAAATATAATGATTTTTTTTATTACTATTCCTAAATTTGTATCAATCTTCTAGTAAAACCATGTTTAATTCAATGTAAATGTAAAATGCATTTTTTTCCCTAAACAAGGGAATCACGGCATAATTGTTCTTATTGTACATGTATTTAATTTTAGCTCTCTAATTATATTATACTACTAATATAGTACTATAATAATAATAATAATAATAAAATAATAATAATAATAATAATAATAATAAAAGAAGAAGAAGAAGGATGTGGAGTTGAGTCTGAAATTGAACCAACTCGCCCTAAATAAAAGTAGGGCCCACTGACCCAATACCTAACCATTGATTTATTAACACACACTACACACAATGAGAAAGCCTTAAATTCACCAAAACCGCTCCCTCCTACTCTACTCCCCGCCCTTTCATCACCCATATTTTCTTTTCTTTTTCTTTTTATTTATAGATTATTTATTTATTTTACAAAATGTAAAAAAGACAAAAAATAAAATAAAAAAGCAGACTGTATATACATAATCCATTTCCCGCAATCATTCACTTTTTCCCTCTCCTCTCACTCATCTCTTTCTCTCTCTCTCCCCCCCATTTCTTGGTTCGTTCTCTCTCTCTCTCTAGCTGCATATATTATAGTACTATATTTATTGTCTTGGTGGAGGATTTTTCTTGAATTTCCGATTGAAATTCGAGATTTTTGAGGTTTATATTCGTCGAATTGTTAGATCAGAAGCCATGGTTGAGACGCGGCGGAGCTCGTCCGCCTCGAAGCGCCCTCTGACTGATTCTCCATCTGCTGCTCTGCCCAACGCGAAGCGATCCAAGGTTGAATCTTTTTCTTTCTGCCCTTTTGGGTTTTTCCGATGATTTTTGATTTTATTTTTGTAAAAATTTCATCTCTTGTGCTTGTTGGTGGTTTTTGAATTCTGGGGTTTTTGTGTGCATGCAGGCGGCGGAGGCGTCGGCTTCATCTACGAATGATTCGTCGGCGTCGGAGGAAGTGGTGGGCGCCGCCACGGTGAAGGATTCGGAGGCCGGATCGGCTGATCTGTCTGGCGGCGGCAGGGAGCAGCCGGATGACGTCGTGGCGGCGATGGTGGATAAGGCGGTTGAGGCGGCGGCGGAAGGTGAGGCTTTACCTTTCCTTTTCCCTTTTTCCTCTAGATGACTTTAGAATTCTCTGCATGTGATTAAATATTTGGTTCTTTTAGGGGTTTTTCGTGATTTCTTGGAAATTTACTTGTGTTTTTGTGGGTAATGATTCCAATTTAGATGGTGATAAATTGAAGTCGAATGGGCTGCCGCCGAATCGTGGGCGGAAGAGGCAGCTGAAATCTAATGATGATGGGGATGCATGGGGGAGACTTCTCTCTCAGTGTTCACAGGTGTGTGTGATTTTTTTTCTCATTGCTGTCATTTGATCTTGTTTATGAACTGACAGTCTGAAAAAAGAAAAGAAATTTGGTTGTGTTGCCTTATGTAGAACTATTTGCTGAACCCTTAAAAAAATTGATTCTTGATGTATTGGCCTTATGTTGAACTATTGAAGAAAAGGGATTCACAACAATCATGCTATTTTGAGAGTCTTACTGGCATTTCTAATGGATTTTTCCTGTTGCCATTTTTACTTTTATGTTTTTAGAAATTTCCGTGTCAAATCCTGTCCAAGTCTGGATTTTGATGAGTGGTATTCAGAGTATGTATTATATGTAAAAAACGCAAACATGAGGCTGGTCCTTTGTTGCAAACGAAGGATACAATATAATGCTGCTAAAATGTGAGTGGTTTAGATTGAATATTTTTTGTGGAACAATCTGTGGGGGGGTTGACGGCTCTATGATTACACGTCATTATCTTGAATTTCTTTTACATGCGTGCATCAGTGTAGCTCCAATGATTTCATGTTTATGCTAACACTACTCCTCAATCTTGACTTCTTTGGTGCGATTTTTCCCCTCCCAGAATTCCCATGTGATGATGCATAGCCCTACTTTCAGTGTTGGTCAAGGCCGCCAATGCGACTTGTGCGTAGGAGATCCAACAGTCAGTAAATTGTTGTGTAATCTGAAGCATGTCGAGTCTGAGGTACTTTGTGATTCTTCATTATAAAATCTTGTGTCATGAATTTCAAATATTATGATGCTTACTGATTTCCATTCCTGTTTGTTTCACTTCGTTATTGACGATTCACAGGGAGGGGAGTCAGTTACATTGCTTGAAATCATTGGCAAAAATGGAGCTGTCCAAGTTAACGGAAAGGTTTATGGCAAAGATTCCACTATCCCTTTACGTGGAGGTGATGAGGTGGTCTTTAGCTCGTCAAACAAACATGCTTATGTATCCTTTCACAACATAATTTAATTCTAGTTCTGTGACAATTTTATAGTAGTTCGTGTAGTGGTATATAAATTGTAGCTTGGATTCTTAATTTTTCAAGCACCTGTCCATTTTCTTGACATATTACTAGATTTTCAAACTTCTGACCAACACTGGTGAATTGACGACTAGCGTGCCTCCTTCAGTCAGCTTATTAGAATCCGATACAGGTGCATTACATATTGAGGCTAGAACTGGTGAAACCTCTGCAGTTGCAGTTGCATCGACTATGGCCTCTCTATCACACCTCACCAATGAATTGTCTCTTATTCCACCATCACCTCGGAATAATGGTGATGACTTACAACAGGGGTCTGAAATTCCATCAATGCCCTCTGCTTGTAAAGTTCCAGACAATTGTATTATCGACACCGAAATGAAAGCTGCATCTGCTTGTAATGATGATGTTTCTGCAGCGGTTGTTGAGAACACTGGTGCTCCAGTTTCTGATGCTGTCGATGATAACTTGAACAATGGTGCTGAAATCGGGAAGATTGTAGGAGGAAAAAATGAATCAAGAATGCGTTACTTAGATGTAGACATATCAAGACTTCTTGAGGAGCGTAGCAGAGCCAGAGAGCTGCTAAAGAGTTGTCGTCCTCCTATTTCACAGGCATCAAGACGTCAAAAATTCAAAGAGAGCTTACAAAAAGGATTAATAGATTGCAAAGATGTGGACGTTTCATTTGAGAATTTTCCCTATTATCTAAGGTATAGGTCAAAAATATTTTCAGGGATCTTACTCTTGAATATTGGATATTACTTCATCAGTCGTTTACTTCGATTATCATTTTGTCCTGACAGTGAGACCACCAAGGATGTCCTTATTGCTTCATCATTCATACATTTGAAGTGTAAGAAATATAAAAAATTTACTTCAAATCTCCCTACAGTGTGCCCAAGAATTCTATTATCAGGTCCTGGAGGTAATACATCTCCATGATGCTTTACTTTAAATATTTGAGTACGTTTTCATACTCTTTTACCTGATCTCGACCATCATTCTATTTCTTTTTCCTTCATAGGGTCAGAAATATATCAGGAAACATTGGCTAAGGCACTTGCTCACTATTTCTGCGGGAAACTCCTTATAGTTGATATTGCGTTACCTGGTGTAAGTTTCCACTATAAATAGTTTATGTTTTCTTTAATCAGTTAGTTCTGTTGTTCTTTCATAAAAATATATTTTCTCATGTGTGCTTGGAAAATTTGCATAGGGATCAATGACGAAGGAAGTTGATTCATTAAGAGAAAGTTCAAGGCCTGAGAGAGCTAGTGTTTTTGGCAAGAGAAGTGCTGCTGCCGTACACCTCAAGAGACCAATTTCAAGTGTGGATGCTATAATCTCTCCTGCTCTGCCTAAGCTGGATGCATTCACTGCCACGTCAAAAAACTACAATTTCAGAAAAGGTACACGCAACCTTTTTCTTAAATTAAGGTTTTGGATTCTAATGGGGTTGTGGTCTTTGGCAGGTGATAGAGTGAAGTTTGTGGGCGCTACAACACTAGGCTTTTCCCCCAATCAAACTGCAATAAGGTAAAGTATGGACAAACTGTATGGTTCAAATTGCCTGATAAATATTTCTGTATCCTAGTTTTTAGGAGACCATGTATGCTTTGCTTTGTAGGGTCTACGGCATAGTTTTTGAGGATGCAAAGAGCTCTTGAAGGCAAGGAACGGTGTACATGTATAGTTTCTTAGTGTGGATTCTAGACTTTCTTAAATAAGATAAATCTCATCTAGACAGTGAAAAACAATGTAGCATATTTCTAGAACCTTTTTCATATGTGTTCTACATAAAAATCATAATGTTGAGCATGTTGATTATATGATATTGTGATCTGAAAGGTTTTATAGGTTTCTTTCTATAGTTCTTCATCTCTTCTAGTTCGTGTCAACAATAATTTCCTTTGGTTCGACAATTCTTACAAAATCTGAACTGACCTTTAGTGTATGGTATATATTACTCAAAGCTGAGCCCCATCTACACCATTAAGGTGCTCCCTCTGTGCGACTCGGGCCTTACTAGAGTTATAGATCTAAGACACCTATTGGATGACTTAACTAAGTGCAGTTCTATTGTTCTACTTCTGGTAACTTTTTCTTTATGCTACCTTCAGGCAGGTCCTTGGAATATCCTCAAATAAATAATTCCTCGCCTAAAGTTTCCTGGTTTTGACAGTCAACTGGTTGTTCAAATAAACACACCCTACTTTTTTCAAATGGGCCTAGAATGGGTTACAAATCATATGGGGGGGGGGGGTGGATTTAGACAAATTATTGGTCGATTTCTGAACATGTGTCGCTGAACTGAAAAATAATGGGAATACAAGTTTGAATAGCTGAAGCAGTTGCTTGGCATGATTGTATTTTTTGTTTTGTGATTAGTCATCATTTTTACGTTGGATAACATTAGACTTTGTGCAGGGGTCCAACCTATGGTTCCAGAGGCAAGGTGGTTCTTGCTTTCGAAGGAAATGGTCATTCTAAAATTGGAGTTAGATTTGATAGAGCAATTCCTGATGGTAATGGTAATGATCTCGGGGGCCTCTGCGAAGAAGATCACGGTTTCTTTTGTCATGGTAACAATTTGCTTCTGTTTCTTTGTGGTCTTTAAATTCTGTAAATAGATTACGTCCAGTTATAATGGTGATTATTTATCTTCATATGCAGCTGACTTACTACGTCTTGAGAGCTCCAATGCTGATGATGTGGATGAGCTTGCCATTAATGAACTATTTGAGGTATTGGGGCACATAAATTCTTTTGTCTTATGTTTCTTAATACTGTGGATCTTAATAATATTTCGTATTGATAGATGTGTTCATAATTTTGTAGGTTGCTTCCTTGGAATGTAAAAAAAGTCCATTAATTTTGTTCCTCAAAGACATTGAGAAATCGGTGATAGGGAATCAGGAAGCATATACAGCTTTTAAAGCAAAGCTGGAAGCTTTGCCAGAAAATGTAGTCGTAATAGCTTCACATACCCAGACAGACATCCGAAAGGACAGAGTATGCTGTCGATCTTTTCTTTACTCATTCCAAACAAAAATACACACGCATGCTTTTATCTATATCATTGTAGTGACACTGTGCAATTCACATGTTGGCTACAGCCTCATCCTGGTGGATTGCTTTTCACAAAATTATCGAACCAAACAGCTTTCCTGGACATTGCATTTGGGGTATGAGTTAACTGGACTTGTGTATTCTGCCTTGTTCACATGGAATTTGCTTTTGATGTGTATTGACACGTTTGCATTTCCCCTCTGTTGAGATATCCATTAAGGTTCCGAATGGTTTAAATGGTTATTGATGAATACTTTGACTGGACATCTGTCAATTTGAATATCCTTTCATTCATCATTTTCTTGCATGCTTGTTGCTGTTGTGACTTATCCATCATTTCTTGATATGGTCATGAAGGTGACTGCAATGGTGCAATATTAATTTAACTTCTCTTTTAATAGACTTAATTGTTTTTTCTATTAGGAGAATTTTGGCAAATTGAATGACAGAAATAAAGAGGTTCTTAAGTCTATGAAGCAGCTCAATCGTCTTTTTCCAAACAAAGTGACAATACAGATTCCCCAGGTAATCACTATCTTTTGGCTACTTTTGTTGTTATTTCAAGAGCAAGTACTGAAAGCTGCTAAAATGCATCAGGATGAAACAGTGCTGGAGGACTGGAAACAAAAGTTAGACCGAGATGTGCAGATGATGAAATCACAATCAAATATTGCCACCATTCAGTCGGTTAGTCCCATCGGTCCATTTTCTGTTCATTATTAAATGTCCCTTGATTTTTTCTTCCAAGTAGATTAATATAGGTGGAATGCTTTTGGGTTCTACATGCTGCTGTGATTTCTGCTTCAAACAATAAGTAGAAATAAATGGGGGGCTCTAGAGAACTTAGAAAAAATTATTTTCCAATGATTGAAAGTCTCAAATAGGAGTCTTTTTTCTATTATCATGGTTATTCGTGTCTTTCCATTTGTTTCTAGTCTTGTATTTTCCTCCTCGGAACATAATCAAATCTTCTGAGGCTAGTACTCCTCGGAACATAATCAAATCTTCTGAGGCTAGTACTACTACAATTCTGAAAATGCGATATTGCTATTTGCACGAACCTCTTAAACTTCTTATTTGCTTAAAACTTTTGTCTTTCTCTTTCAGGTCCTGAGTCGGATTGGCCTTGAGTGCCCTGATTTGGAAAAATTATGCATCAAGGATCAAGCTTTGTCTACTGAAAGTTAGTCATAATTTCGCTTTTTTAATCTCCAAAGAAAATTTCATGATATTCTATTTGTCATTTCTTAATGCTCTTGTTCTAATGGTGATAGATGCTGAAAAAATCATTGGCTGGGCTCTAAGTCATCACTTTATGCACTGCACTACAGCAACGCTTGATGATAAAATAATCGTTATTTCAAGTGAAAGGTAATATATGTTCCAGCTATTCCATTTACCTCTAGGATCAGAGTAGATGGGTTAGGATTGGAGTCTCAACAAGGTTCTTTCTGGCACTGTATTGCAGTATCAAATATGGGCTCGACATTTTACAAGGCATTAATGGCGAAAACAAGAGTTTGAAGAAATCTCTCAAGGTGAAGCTTGGAGTTTCTATCTTAGAGTTTTTTGGAAAATTAAATGTTCTCTGCACTGTTTCACATAAGAAAATGAATTCTTACATTTCAGGATGTGGTTACTGATAATGAATTTGAGAAAAAGCTCCTTTCCGAGGTCATTCCACCTGGTGATATTGGAGTTACTTTCGATGACATTGGGGCATTGGAAAATGTGAAGGAAACTCTGAAGGAATTAGTGATGCTTCCTCTGCAAAGACCAGAATTGTTCATCAAAGGACAGCTTAGAAAAGTAAATGCATTGTGCTTAAAGAACATTGTACTTAGAAATCGATAATTTTTCATTTCATTTTATTAAAACAGAAACAAATTCTTGTACTGCGTCCTTTTGCAGCCTTGTAAGGGAATATTGCTCTTTGGGCCTCCGGGTACGGGTAAAACGATGCTCGCAAAAGCCGTTGCAACCGAAGCCGGTGCAAACTTCATCAATATATCGATGTCCAGCATCACATCAAAGGTAAAGTTTCCAAATGTTTCTTAGTCATTCTTATTCTTTTCACCGTATCTCTTGATGATCGTGATTATTTTTCATTCAGTGGTTTGGTGAAGGGGAGAAATACGTGAAAGCAGTCTTCACCTTGGCAAGCAAAATATCGCCTAGTGTTATTTTTGTTGATGAGGTTAGTATAAGCATCAGATTATTATTGTTGTTGTGAAATCATTTATCATGGTCTTTTCTCAAATATATTCATATATATATATATATGTTGCCACAGGTCGATAGTATGTTAGGTAGAAGGGAAAGCCCAGGAGAACACGAAGCAATGCGCAAAATGAAGAACGAATTTATGGTTAATTGGGATGGCTTGCGTACAAAGGATAAAGAACGAGTATTAGTGCTTGCAGCTACAAATAGGCCTTTCGATCTAGACGAGGCAGTAATCCGGAGGCTTCCTAGGAGGTCTGGTCATAATCATTGCTTTTCCGAATAAAATTTTCTCTTATCCAAATGAGAAGCATTCCTCATCGGTTTACTTATAATTTGAGCAGGTTGATGGTTAGCTTGCCCGATGCTCTGAACAGGGAGAAAATCTTAAAGGTGATACTAGCCACCGAAGAGCTAGGTCCAGATGTTGATCTTGAAGCAGTTGCTAAGATGACTGAGGGGTATTCGGGAAGTGATCTGAAGGTTCGATAACACAAGTTTGTTGGGCTGTTTGTTTTTTCCTGTTTATTTATCATTGAACAATTCTTATACTGACTTCGTCTACCTTGGGGAACTGCCCATATCTCAGAATCTTTGTGTGGCAGCTGCACATTACCCCATAAGGCAAATTTTGGAAAAGGAGAAGAAGGTATATTCACTCCTGTAAAAATAAAAATAAAAAATCTTCATTGCTTCTGGACTTTTTGTTCTTTCTTTCACGGGAAAAAGCTAAACTAGTGAAAGTACTGTGCAAAATGGTAGGATAAAGCTTCGGCTCTGGCAGAAAACAGACCATTGCCTTTGTTGCACGACAGTTCAGACGTTCGGTCCCTGAGTATGGATGACTTCAAACACGCACATGAACAGGTATGTGTACACTTGAACGATGATATGCAAAACAAAAAAGAAAAAGAAAAAAAGAAAGTAATATATAGACCGTATATGCACTGATGTTAAATGGCTCGAAAATCAATATTCCAAACTACGAGCTACGTATTCTTGTCAATGAACTCCTAAATAGAGTTTGCAGCATGTTGGGTGATGTTGAGTTCGTTTTTTCATTTCCATGGTCTCTTGTATAATTTCAGCTTAAGTTTATTCTTTTTCTGTTTCTCCCTTGCTAAAAAATAATCTCAAAATAATCTCTTAGGGGTTGCTTGGTATGATGGAATGGAATGAGGTGGTACATCATTCTACCTCCATTTCATTCTACCTCATTCCATTCCATCATACCAAGCACCACCTTAGGGGTTGCTTGGTATGATGAAATAGAATGAGGTGGAATGAAATTGAGGTAGAAATGATAGTATAAATTTATACATCATTTCTACCTCCATTTCATTCCACCTCATTCCATTCCATCATACCAAGCACCACCTGAGATTTAATAATGCCTACACTCTTTAACTTATACCCTACTGGTAATTGTTTCTCTGTTTCTTTGGATTTCTACCCAATAATCCTTTTATTTCACACGTTTCATCTTTAGATTATTTATAATTTGAAGTATTCATGGCTTACTTTGCAATTTTTTCCACAACTACTTGTTTCAGATTTTATATAACTGTGTTGGATTTGAAATGTAGGTATGTGCAAGTGTTGCATCAGAATCAAAAAACATGAACGAGCTTCAACAGTGGAACGAACTATACGGAGAGGGTGGATCGAGGAAGAAGAAATCACTTAGCTACTTCATGTAGAGGGAGAAGACATATATAGATACAGGATTGAGAGCTGTATAGTAATTACATCCAATTAATTTAGGCCGTCTTTTTTTCTGTTTCACCGTGAGACGGGCCCCTGGGCTCGTGAAAACTCCGAACCCCGGGCCCTCTATATTGCCTATAAAACCTCGGCGTTTGTAGCAGTAGTTCATGGCATGGGTTATATTGTAACAATCACATAAAAATGTCTGTTTTTTTAGCATTACTACCCTACTGATTTTTCCTTGTTCATCATTCCCTGTATATTCTTGTTTAATAAATATATTCCTTTTTTATTCTTTTCGATGTCTCGAGGTATTTTATGCTATTTTCTTTCTATCCATGTTGATTATGTAAGCTCCATCATTTTGTTGGTTTTTAAAAGCAATGAAGGAAATATTTGTGAATACTAATGTAGGATTTTATTCAACTTAGAGAATAGTAGTATTAAATAACAATGCTAATAATTGATTTACACGTGGATTCAGTGCTTGGTATCTTTGCCAAAGAGGTCAAGATAAGACCTTTAAAACAATGTTCTAAAAATTGTTTAGGAGCTATATCATAATATATTATTTATAATTTTATTATGAAATTAATGATAAAAAATATAGAATATGATAATTAATAATTTAATTTTATAAATTTTATAATCTTCTCATAAACTTCATAGTCCACAATAAATTTTTCAAACTTTCAACATAATATTCATATCTATTGAAATATATGTAATCTAATTTAACCCTAAATCTGTTTAGTCATCCAAATCACGTATAGAACAACCTTAGTGGCATAAACATCGATTAATTTACATCTAGACACTAATTAAGTTTTAATATAGCCGATACATAGGGTACCGCTTATAACCTAAACGGATTTAGTATTCGTCGGGCGGCGGGATGCAGCCTAGCACCTAGGCAGGGGCTTAGCGGGCCTAATCCAGAATTTTTAGAACGCTTCCTTTAAACAAGTCTATTAAATAAAGTAGGCCAAGTTAATGCCCTTCATTTATTAGGGCAATACAATGTGTTATTTAAATATAAGTAGCATAGTTATGTAGTAGGAGTAATATATTTCTAAGAACACCGATTGTTTTTGTTTTTGTAGCTTAACTTTAAAACTAGGCTCTTAAAACGCTAGGCTTGAATAGAACAAGCATGGACCCTAAATTTCATCCTTGTAAATGTAATTTCAAAAAATATTGAGGGGTGTTTAGCTAAGCTTCTAAACTCTAAGTTTGTTTTAAAGAGCTTATAAGTTATGAAAATGTATTTGACAAAATAAATTACTATTAAAGAGCTTATAAGCTCAAAACATAAGCTATAATAGCTTATAAACTCATTAAAAATAATCTCTTCCATTCCAATTTATTTTTATAACTTATAAGCTCTTCAAATATCTTATAACCTCAATTCTAACAATTTTACCAATGTAAACTCCGCTTACTTTGACTTGAAAGAACGTAGGGAAAAAAAAAAAGATAGTATACAAATTTAGTTACCATTTTATACCTTATTTCCTTTGATGTATAATATTATAACTAAGAGAATAATGTGATGCTTTAACATTTTTTGAGTATTAAATAATATGGTCATATAATAGCAACTCTGAAGTACAAATAAAAAACGTAAAAATCCAAAAATGGGGAGACCATGATCGGCTCTATCGTCCATTTTTGTATAATATTCAAAAGGCACATTAAACTTGGCTAAAAAAATACAACAAAAGATTGGATGGTCACATTTCTCTTGCCGAGAGAGTACAAAACAAGAAATGGTTCATCAGTAGAAAAGTTCAGGCAAGGAAACCATTACTCTCTCATAGAAAGCACGCCCTACGGTTAAAAGTTTAAAACACACGCACAAAACATATGCAGTCTCGTATCACATATTCATTCATGAGCTCGTCAATGGTGGTTCTGCTTTGTCTTTAGCTGCTGCTCCTTCTGGTTTGTCAACTGTCTCCACCTCAGGCTTCTTCACCTCTGCAAATAAGGGGTAAATTTGTTATGATTCACGAACGAGAAAAACGAATCAAACTCCCAATGGGTAATTAATCGAGTGCTATGACTGTAAATCTTTGAAATATACATCAACCAACCTACCATATTTGAAATGTTAAGTTACTATAAACAGAATTTAATATCCTTGATGGCCATAACAGACAATTTTAGTATCCACAAGGCGAGTACACGACTGCAACCCTCTTCCACATCAGGGATTTAATCATTTATAATTTCAGAAGCTAGAGATATAGATGGATTCATCATTTATAACCTAGCATAACAACACTTCAAGCTGAGGCAACCTAAACTTGGAGATCCAAACATCACAATTAACAGGAATATCAATGTGACAAGTCCCTACATAGTACTCAAAGACAAGCGATTGTTGACCATTCATCTTAATATATCATACATGTCCACATGCTTTGATATTTATACCAACTCAAGATAGAAAATGAATAACAGATGTCATATGCAGAAGAAAGAAAGTGCCAACTAACGAAACTGTTTCCCAAAGCAGGAATAAGCTTAAATCCCTTGGCAGAGGTAAATGAACAATGATTTTATAAGCCAACAAACTTGTTAAAACAAAGAAAGAATGTAAAGCACAATTACCTCCTTCATCATCACTATCTTCAAAGTCATCCCCCATAGCATCTTCACCGAAACCACCCGGACCTCCCATGCCTCCCATTCCGGCCAAGGCACCCAAATCCATGCCGCCCATTCCTCCCATGCCCCCCATCCCTCCCATTCCCCCATCCCTCCATTCCCCCATTCCTCCCATTCCAGCCAAAGCTCCCATGTCCATGCCGCCCATTCCTCCCATGCCACCCATTCCTCCCATGCCCCCCATATCACCGAATTTCTGTAATAAGTTGAAATGGTGAACCGAAAACCATTAGAAGATCCAGTGATAGGGAAAACATAGATCACAATGCAAGAAACAGAGGAAACTTACCGAGAAATCCATACCACCTAAATCTAGATCAGCAGGTGCAGCACCTGATTAGCCAAGATACACATAGAAGAATTACAATTAGAGAGCCAATATAACTTCTAGCATATCATAGCTGAATACATTATAAAACATACCAGTGTCGTCATCTTCATCTACCCATTTATCCCAGTCTACTTTCACGTTGTGAGGTGTCTTCTCATTTCCACGCAACAACTTCGTCCACCATTTCTTCTCAGCTTTCTCCAATACACAGAATATGTTACGCACGCCTATGTTTATCTTGGACTCCTACAGAGTTAAATGTTTCAGCAACTATTACCAAGTCAAGACTCAGGCAAGTAAAGCTCAAGTATATTTAGTGATGACTAATCATATTTTGTAAAGACAAACTATACAGCTCTTATCATAAGCTCAATTTATAACAAAGACAAAATAGACTCCTCGCATCTCACCTCTGCATTTATTTTATCAAGCAGCTCCAACTTGAGTTCATAGAGGTTATCATCAGCTCCAGCAGCAGCAGAAAATGTAAATGTACCATCAGGCTCAACATTGACCTTTGGATTTTTGGCATCTGCCAAGAGCACAGTGAGATAAATCTTGTCCTCCCTTTCGGCCCACTTCACTTCAGGGTGTCGGCTACAGTGTAGAAGATAATTTACTTAGTGGCTCGATCCCACACATAAGAAAAGCGAGCAAGCAAAAATTTATGGCAGACTTAATTAGAACATCTATAGAAATACAAAGAACAAGATAACATATCATCACTAAGCATCAGAAAATTCCTTTGCAGATAGTACCCAAAGACATATCTACTAATAGCAACATAGCATCCAACTCCTATTCAGAACTTTTACCATCTAATACATAGACGAAAGAAAATAGATTCTTGCAGAACTAACGAACCGTAGACACACTTGCATAAAGTTGAAAATGAGTACAAAATCTATAAAGTAACGTGCCTAGCGAATCAGGAGGCATGAAACGGAGAATTCCACTCATATAAAAATTAAGCATAACGGTCAAAATCCCACTAATTTAAAGAAAATTACTAATTATTACATAATCTTCGTATTTAGCCATGCCAGTAAAACAACTCAAACGAAGAAAAACACTAGCAAACCAAGCCAGAAACAGTAATCCACCATACAACATTATTACAGAAAAACTAAAAAGTTAAATTCAAACCGACATCAACCTTATCGCCCCTCTGCGTTCACAAATCGAGCATTAAATTCAATTTACTCGTCATGAACAAGTAACAACGCACGCAAGTACAAAAACATGAACTAAAATCTAACCAATCCTCAACTCGAGCCAATATCGCAAAATACAAAATGATTAAAAATAAAAAGAAAATGCAAAGTAAATAGAAAGCCACAGAATTCGAGTGCAAAGATCGGCATCGCATGTAAGGAACAGAAACATAGCAAACAGCTGAGGAAGAAGAATTCTGACCTCATATTGGAATCTGATTTGCAGAGAGAGAGAGGTGTAGAAGAAAACCCTAGAAGAAGAAAAATCGCAGAGAGAGAAAATGAAGAGTACGAAAGTAGCTGCTCTCAACTCCTCCTTTTAAACCCTCCTCGAAGCGAATGTACTACTTTGGAAGCGAGTAAAACCCTCACACGTGGAATTAACTTGTTTATATTCTTTCTTATTATTATTTCATCCAAATTTTACCCTAATATCTAAAACTGAAATGAAATGTAGTAGTATAAGGCTGGCCCATTATAAAAGACTTGAAGAAATTTGGGCTCTTAACACATACAAATGTGTGATTGTGTGTGTGTGTTTTTACCCTTTTTTATTAGCTTTAGACATCAATAAAATGTCACTCAACGGCTCTTAATAAGTGTATGTTTATGAACATAAGTAGTTTAGAATTTATAACAGCAAAAGGAGTTAAAAATTATCAAGCCCAAGCTAGCCAAGTGCTTTTTCTTTTTACATAGAGTACTTTTTTTATGGTAATAATAGCTTGTCCAAAGACAAATGCTATTCCATACATGAGAAACTTCATCATCATCATCATCATAATAATAATAATAATAATAATAATATTGTGGATTTGGGCCGGTACAGGTTTGAGCCTAAAAATAGGCTTAGATGGAACACATTTTAAGGGGAAAGTTCGCCCGGCCCAGCCCCGTTGAGCGATTGGGCCGAGCATGTGTCAGTCTATAACATGCTTAGGGCGTGCATGGTTGGTCTTATCCAACACACTTGATAACTTTAGACCTACCCGTTGGTAGGGTTGACAAAAATAATTTCAGCTTTTTCATCAAAAACAGGCCAGTCTCATGACGGGTCGAGTTGGCCGATAGTTTACCACCTTTATTTGTTCGCAATGCAAAAAAGTCACTCAAAAATCGTTTATGTTTGATTTTTCATTTGGCTCAATGGGCCAATACTGGCCTGACCCAACTTTATACTCCCTCCGTCCCATTTAAATTGGCTTGTTTCTTTTCGGCACGAGATATTAGGAGAGTGTGTGTAGAGTTAAAGTGTAGTGTTTAATATTTTAATGCAAATTTCATTATTTTAAAACTATAGTATCATAGATGCATAAAATATATTGATGTCTGATCTTAAATGAATGATCATATCAAGACCTTTAATTTGGTATAAAAATCATAAAAATTGGAGAACAAACGAGCAAGTTATGATAGTTTAAATTTTTAGGATTTAAATTATATTGGGATACGTGCTGAGAAATGAGTGGATGATGAGACGATTAGTAATGGGTAATTATTTCCCTTTTAGGATACATATCAATTCATGTGGGACGGACCGATTAAAAAAACATGCTTATTTAAATGGGACGGAGGGAGTATTCATTAGGCTATCATATTCATAAAATTACTGATCTCTATAAAAATAATCATTTATGATTATAATTTTATATCAACTACGAAATAAGAAATGCGACGAAAAACATAATATTATTGAGGTAAATTATTTAACACATGATCATAAAAAAAAGAAAGCTTGACAGTTCACGAGCTATTCGAGAGTAGAATAATTAATCTGAGAAATTTTTTGAAATAGTCAAAGAAGTTAAGAAAACACAAATTTTGTCTATAAATTAAAAAAATAACTCAAATTTTAATCACTTTTTGTCTTTTTTTACCAATATACCCTTACTAATATTGACTTTGACTGATTTTCTAATTTTTATTTTTATTTTTGAAATTCTTTAACGTTTTTTTTCCTCCAAATTTTCTAACATTTTTTTCTATTTTTTTCTAACTTTTTTTTTTTCAATTTTCTGATATTTCTTTGTAATTTTTTCGACCTTTTTTACATTTTTTTTTCTGACGTTTTATTTTACGATTTTTTTTTTTCGATCTTGGCGCACTATTGACACTAATAGTGGCAATAGTTCCAACTCAAAACAGTTTTTCAGAATTATTTTTTTCAAAACTCAAGCAAAAATATGAGAAAACTAACATAAAATGTCATCCAAAATCGACCACATAATGACACTATTGGTACTATTTTGTCACTTGGTACATGTGGACGACGAGGTTGGTGTACTCTTATGGCTTCTTGATGTACTTGCAGCGACATCGGACCAACTGAGGCAAAGGGGTTCGATGGTGGCAGTGCTGTGGCCTAGGCAACATGGGATCTGGAGGCGCAGCTATAGCATGACGGCGGTAACGACGAGGCAAAGGATGTCACTGGCGGCCGAGACAGAGAGAGGAACAAGAGAAAGAAAAGGGAAAGAGAGTGAGAGGATTTAGGGAAGAGAGAGAATTTGGGGATGAAATTCTAGTTTCAGAAATGAAAATGAAGACTATAGTTCTTTTATTCAAAATTCAAGTTTTAAGTTAGTGAGATTATTTTGATCCGAAAAGTTAAAAAATAACTATAATTTAAATCTTTTAATTTTATGAACAAAATTTGTGTTTTCTTGTCGACTTGAAATTGTTAAAGTGTTAATTTGCTCGGGTCGGCTCCATACTTGGTATAAAGGCGCGCAGTGACCCGTTCATAATGCCCATATAAAAACACCAAATCTTCAATTTCAAACTCTTTCTTCAAAAACTCTAAAAATCCCCAAATTGATATCTGCAACCCTAATAAAACAAGTCGTAGTAATCCATCGAAATCAGCAATTTGCAGCGCGATTCAATGCGTCTTGGGCGCACCATAGAATCATGCACGTCTCAGCTTCGCAGCTGGAGTCCCTTCGGCAAAACCCTAGGCTCCGATTCGGCCGAACCGCGCGCCGCCGCCGCCAGGAACGAACCGTACAGCAAGCGCATCTGCCGCGCCAACCGCGCGACGTCGTCCCTCTTCAATTCTGTCCTGGACATGTCGAAGCTCAATCTCTTCGACGACGATAAGTCTTCCTCTTACTCGGCAGCTCACGGGCGGAGGTTCTCACGCAAGCGCCGCCGGCGCGGTGGGTCTAGGTCTGTTTCTGGACGGAGCTCCGACAGGCCTTGCCGCTCTATGGCTGTGTCGGCGAATGGGACTTGCTCTGATTTTCTTATGGCGGCTGGGAGTACGGATTCGAGCGGGGAGCTGTTTTGGGGGGCACGCTGGGCATCCGAGGTGAGTGAGAGAAGTTTGAGGAGAGAGAAGGAGGGGAACGTAGGTGGGGAGAGGGAGTGTGTGATTGCTGGACATGGGCTGTTTGGTAATTGTGATATTCAGGGTAATGAATCTGGTTATGGAAGTGAGCCCGGCTATAAAGGAGATGTGGAGCTTGAATACGGCGACGAACTTGATGAAGATGATCGGCGGGCTTTCTTTTGGGGCGAAGAATGTGGAGGTACTACTACTATATATTCCGTCTAATTTGATTGGATTAATCATGAGTTAGAAGCCTAGGACATAATTCTGGTGACTATATGTATATCAAGGAATAGAACCTCAAGTTCCGTAATTCTTGAATTAATCTTGATTCTTAAACAGCTGAAATAATCGTGTAGGATATAAAACTTGATTAATTCGATAGTTTGAATCTGATGTGAGATGACCGTATGGTTATTTCTTGAATGATAGGCCATAAGGAAGCGCTATTTTGGGATTCCTTAGGAAGTAGAATGGTCAAATTATCTAATGCTACCCTGATTAAGCCAGTGATTTAACTGGATCGTCAGTGGATAGATACTTAATAAAAAGAAATCAGTAAACATTACTCCAGAATTAAAAACTGGAGCCCTCCAAGTAAAAAATGTTATCAGCTTGAAAACGACATGAAAATATCAACAATGGTGTCTAAATATTTCCTATGCTTTTGTGAAAATGGTCACATATAGACTCTGCCAGTTAAACATTAGTGCTTGCAGTTGGAGCGTAAAAGCAACACTATTAATTTATACGGTACCTTGCTTCTGTCATAATGCTTTCCCAACCAGTGTCTTTCTTGGCCTGTTATGCATATTAATGGTGTTGCTACTGTCAATTAATATATAGTAGTGTTTGATGAACAAACAGAGTCCCAAATCTTTCAAACTTTGAGGGGTGACATAACAGCTCATCTGATTTTACTCCTTTTTTATCGATTTTATGCAGCATAGCTACAGTCTGAAGCTTTTAATCAATTTAGGACTCAATGATCATGTAGCATATAGTTAGTAACCACTTCACCATAGGATGAAAAGAGCTCCAGTTTCAGCATAATGTGCTTACTTCCACTTATCTTGTAGTAGAAAATTGCGAGCTTTGTTGATGCCATTACAAAATTCATAATTATGGTTCTTGCTTTATTGAAATTATTGCTTATATACACTGCTTTTTCTGAACTGCACCAGAAAATACTTCACAATCGGAAATGGTCAGTGAGAACTCTCTGCAGAAAGGCCACCACCGGTGCAGGCGTAAGAAGCATGATCTGAGAATGGCAGATGCACTACCAGTATAGATGCAAACCTTCTTTACTTTGGTATATATATATATCTGGTGGAGTTCAAGTTACCAACTAACCACTGACTATAGAAAGGTGAAAAAAAGACTGCACTTTAGTTTTTGGATACTTTTCTCAGTATCATGTTACCTAGTTATTACCCCTACTGCTAGAGAAAAAAGGGATTGAAGGAAGTTGAATGACAAAAGGAACTAAAAGAAAAGAAGCCTTACCCAAAGGGTTCAGGTTTAGGGTATGAAAATGAAGCATCTTAGAGAAAGGTCGAAGAGGGAACTGCACTCATGTTTACCTTCGTCTGAATCCCGTCCCTTCTAACATAAACCGCCCTAATTAGACTCAGATCTGCAACAGGAAGTATCGGTTTTGATTTTTGTTACGTCATATCATTGTTTCCATTCCTATTTATTCTTTATCTTTTTGAGAGATTTTTGGGCGTGTAAATATGAAAATGAGATTTTTTGAGTATGGTGATTGATTTTCAGTTTTACATCTCTCTCTCTCTCTCTCACACTCACACACACACACAAGAAAAACCAATTTTACCCCCTATTAGATTATTCTTTAACGTGTACGGATGAGAATCGACAAACTCTTCAATACATGTGATGTATACCCGTATAAGTTGAACTGATAATGGCCGTGCTTTCACCAGCTTACTGAAGGCTTAGAGGAAAGTGCGATGGAAGGCAAGAAAGATGTTCACATACAGTGTGCCTTATTTGGTAAAAACTTGTAAATCAAAGTGAAAATCTCTACCACCATTTGTCTCAAAATGATAATCTTCTCCTTTTTCCAACTTAGGAACATGTATTTGTTTCATCTTGGTTGTCACTTCATCATGCATCACACGTGGTAAAAATAGATGTATTAAAGAGAGAGAGAGATTTGATATGGAAAAAACAGAAATGAATTACAAAAACATAAAACTTTTAACTAATGGTCGACTTAAGACCATTGTAGCATGATCCAATTCGAAGGTATCATACGTTTCAAATCCGCCTCCAAATCCCTCATTTGGTAGCATTTCAACTGGGAAATAATCTGTCACCTGCCTATCAAAGAAGATGAATGCTGGCTAATTTCTCCATTTCTTATCCTTCCGTTAGCATACTTTTTTTTCGTAAACAGAGTGAGCATCTGAGAATATCAGATGGAGTGTTTAATACGGAGTATATCATATGAAATATAGAGGTCGTACAAACTGCACTTTTTCAACCAAAGCTCAGGAGAATAACTGGACAGCGAATAAATTTATAGAGAATCCGCAGAGAAGTATATTAAACATTACTCAAAATATTATAATTATCAGAGATTAAAAGCACCTAATGTAGTGAAGATGAGTTCCCAAAAGAAAACCTAAAAAAGATAAACCTCCTCATCATCACCATCAATAAGCTGCAGGCTGCATATGCTCACGATAGAAACAAGCTACATTCACCAATTCAGCCTGCAAGAATGAACAAAAGAAACATTATAGGAAATTAGCATGTGGGAAAAAGCTATAGTAAAGAAAGTACTTAAAAACCAGATAATCACGAAAGCAAACAGATAAATTGCCCATCATGTTGCTTAGTTTAGATTCAATTTTCAGTTCCAAGAGCGATGTTTATTAGGCGAGAATGAAAAAGGAAAAAATTGTAAAACTACACGCTTGAAAAAATGACGGGTTTGAGGTTAGAGCAGCAACAACAATAAACAACGTCCAATGTTTACAGTTAATAGTTTGTATTTGGAGTCGAAAGTCATCTTATACATTTGCTTAATCGGAAAGCAAGCACAACAAAAGAATTGCTGAACATCAGATAAATTATCTTCTAACCAGGGGCAAAACTTGTCAACTAAAAATGAATCCCACATGGAATTGAGTGTTGGATGAAGAAAGTGACAAGATAAGCTGGCCAATTTTATAAAGTCAATAAACCATTGAACAACCAAGCTTTAACCAAACTTCATATCAAGATGGAACTGCCACAGCTGATCCATTACACATTAAGTGTTAAATTTTGATAGATAAATCCTGTCTGGAAACAAGAGAGCGAAAACAGTAATATGTAAATCATAGTGGGATTGATGGCAGTTGGTGTCCTGGATACCTAAGTCATGAAACAACCAACAGATAATATTGCTCAAGAAAGTTATAGAGACGGACCTGTCACTTGGGGTTTCTTAGGACAATGATGACAGAATCTCCTCGAAGGAACATCTTGCTAATAAAACGATCTTTGTTAACTGGAAGAGCTTTCTTTTTGCCTTTACCAGTCTTAGGCACCTATGTCAAGATAAAACTTATTATAAACACACATCCAAAAGCATAAAATATTAGTTAACAATTTGATACTGAATATAGACATGGACTCAATCCTAGATATAAACCAACCTCAGTCCACATCTCCCGGACATTTTCGAGCACCATGTTGCAGTGGCGATCAAAAGCCCTCACATGGCCCAAAAGCTTTTTGTTGTTACGGCAGTTGATGAGCACCTAGCAAGCAACAAACATAGTCAAATAATTGCAGGCAATACCTCATTTCGGACAAACTTACTTGTAGTGCAAAAAACATACAGAAATGTGACCAACTTTAATTGGAAAAAAGCAACGTTAAAGGTTTGAGACAAAAATCAGTTAAAGGTGACTATTGAATAAGTTCCTTCCGCTTGAGTTGGGTTAAGAAAAAAGTGCTTCGGATTACAAAATACCAGACTTGTCCCTGATAGACAAACCCTAACGGAAGATCAATGACAATAAAAGATTTTTAGAAGATTCAAATGTTCAAACTAAAATTCACAAAATTATATAAACAGGTGGCATATAACATCCTTGGTCCTCGTGGCTTAACCAGTACCTGTGTGTTATTCTTAACACTCAACATCAGGATGGAAAGTGGACCAGTGTTGAACTCCTCCTCCTCATTCTTTGCCTGTAAACCATGTCCAAAGTCACCGCAAAAGTTATGTATTATAACGACAAAAACTCCAGATGTTAAAGCTAAGAGAAAAAACTAAGAGTTAGATAATTATAAGTAAATGGACTTGTTGTCAATAATAGGTCAAGTAACGAATCATTGATCATAAGAAGAAATATTTGATAAATGGAACTTCCTATCGTACTGCTAACACTCACAGGAAACTATAACTGATGCATAGAGCTCCACAGAGCACATTTAAGATAATGTTTCTCCATAAAACTGATAGATACAGAATACTTGTGTAGTTCATTTCTAGTGATTAACTGATACGAAGTAATAAAATCAGTACATATAAGATAAACTAGCAAACCATGGCACATGCCAAACATTGAGGAATCGCAAACGCCATGTGTCATTTACAGTGTTAAAATACCAATTACAGCAACTTTCCAGAACGAAATGCATAGAAGGCTACCGTATGGGACGAGAACCAATATCAATGTTCAATATACTACTCGTAATTCTAACTACCTACCTCCTTAATACGAATGGAAGAACAAAATTAAGGACAGACAAAATAAGATAACTTACCGGGGCATCTTCTTCCATTGGCCGACTGCACAAAAAAAAGAAAAAAAAAAGTATTAATGGTCCATAAAATACAGAAAAAGAAAAAGCCAAACACCCAGAAAACACCAGACGTGTTCAGAGATTGAGAGTGCCAGTGAACTCCTAACTCAAATAATCCCAAAATATAACAAATTAAACATAATTAGATAAAGATTGCAAGAAAACGCCGATTAAGACGTATAAATTTTTACTTACCTCATATTCTCCGGAGATTTGAAGAAAGTACAACCTCAATCAAGCAACTGAAACACAATACAAGGTTTTAGAGAAGCTACAAACAACAGTGACGAAAGAGCAGAAAAATTGAGCATTAGCATGAAAATACACCATAAATTACAAGTTTGCGGAGAAATTTGAAGGTACTGCGAACTCACCTGTAAGGGGGTTTTGTTAGCTAGGGTTTAATCGAGTACCCTAATTTTCCCAATTTGGTTCCACTGCTCGACAATATTGATATAGTTTTGTTTTTTGGAATTGTTTTCAATTATTTTAACCTTTTAACCCCATGAACCTGATTGGACGATTTTTATTTAATTGTCTAAGTACTCATTGAAAATAGAGAAAATGCATGTATTTTATGTACGATGAAATATCATATTGATAACTAGTTTGTATCCGTCGAAATTCGACGGGTATCATTTTATTGTATATTTATTAAAATGGTAGTATTATGATAATTTGTTAAAACGATTATCATTTTGTTTCTAATTTATTGTAAAATGTCTTAAATTAAAAATATACACTTTTGTTACAAAATTTTACAATTATAGCTATCGATACATATTAAAAGATTTCTAAAAATTTATTGGCTAATGAGCCACTTCAAAACTAATTTTGTGTCTAATATATTCTTAGGTGGTTTAAATTCAAAATATACACTTTGTTACAAACATTTGACAATTATAGTTATCGATACATACTAATAAAAAATTAAAAATATATTGGTCAACATGCCACTTCAAAATCGAATATGAATCGCGTGGCTATGCACACTTGATGCCAATTTAGGCAAAAAAGTATCGGTTGACGGGCTGCCTCAAAATTGGATATACGCTCGTGGCTAGGCGCACCTGTTGCATTTGCCGATTTAAGGGTCTAACAAACTTCCCCCACCAAAACTCGAAGACGTCCTCATCATGTGGGATAACCCTCTTGTCTTCGATCCATTTTCAGCAACAACTCGCTCACCATAAGCGAGTTCTCCCGGCACACCACGTCCATTGCTTGACGCAGCTCCCGCCAAGACTTTTTCATACGTGAGCACACCACGGCTCACACTTGGCTGTTTCATCGCCATGTCCTTCCCAAGCTCCACACGGTCCACTCTTGGCATGTCTTGACCCTCATCTAACATTTGCATACCCGAAATATACTGTATCGTGTTGACCCGAGCCTCCTCATCTATTGATTCAGCGACCACATCCATTCAACTTCTCCCCACGTTAGCCTTCTGCTTCAGACAGTCTCGTATCTGGTGGTCTCCATCACATATGAAGCACCCGCAAAGCTTGTCCCAGCCCGAGAAGCATGACTCGCCGCACCACCAGCCCTGAGTCGTTAAAAGCATTCTTGTTCCAACATTTTCCTTATCCTTAGCACATCCTGCATCCCCATGTTCGGGCTCGGAAGAGTCACCTGCCAACTCCTCGACAGCGGCTAGCGCGGACGGCAGATCCTTGACTCCCGTAAGTACCTTATCTCAGTTTGGGCCAAATGCTGCAATACATAAGAACATTTTAAAACCTTTTTGGCCAACGGACCACCTCAAAATCGAAATAGTATTGGAGCCAAAAAAAAAATTCAAAAACTTCTTGGCCAACGGACCTCAATACCGAAATAATGTTAGTGCAAAAATATTTTTTACTAAAAATCAGTCTAGCCTGATCAATCCGAACTGAAAAGTAGTATTCTGATAATTTGTTAGAGAATATGTTTTACAAAGTTGCGTTAAATTTTATTAGAAAAATAGTTTAATGCGGTGTACTCCATTATCGAATAGTTGTACTCTACTTATGCGTATTAATAAAAAAAAATCAAATCATAGAAGGAAATCTCCATTATGAAAATTTCATGGCCAATGGGCCACCTCAAAATCAATATAGTATTAGGGCCAAAATATTTTAACAAAAAAAAAAGTTTAGCCAATCGGAATTGAAAATAGCTCACGAAGCTCATTTTTGTGTCTAATTATTGTCAATTATTTTAAATTAAAAAATATATTTTTTGTTACAGAAATTCGACAATTAAAAGTATCTATACATACTAAAAGAATTTAGAAAATTTATTGGTCAATGGACCACCTCAAAATTGGTTATGTGTTTAATAATTAAATAAATATTTTTCGTTACAAAAATTTGTCAATTGTTGTTATCAAACTAAAACAATATCAAAATCTTTTGGGCGGGCCACCTCAAAATTAAAATGGTGTTAGATAGCCCGAGCCAAAATATTTTACTTTCTTTTTCTTTCCTTTATCTTTTTTTTTTCCTATTTTGGGAAGAGTAGCAAAAACACCCTAAACCTTGAAATATTTTTCTGGTCATGGTTCGATTGGTTGAACCATTTAATAAATAAATTAATAAAAATAATAAAATATCTATTTTATATTTATAAATATAAAAAATTTCATGATTTATATAGTATATGTTCATAAAAATTTAAGAAACACATGTTAAAATCAATTAAAAAACAAAAAAAAACATATTCATATTATATATATTTATACTCAAAACATATATTTATAATTTTATAAAATGAACATAATGTAGTTGATAATGATTCAAAGTTGATTAAATAATGGATGTATATATTGTAAGCCTTAAATAAGTATTATTTAGTGATGTGGTGTAGTGGTACAAAACATAGCCTATAATGTGAGAGATCATGAGTTCAAATCCTCCAATTCTCATAATTAAATTTTAAATTTTATGTATAATATAAATAGATTATAATAATAATTACTATATTAATATATATAAATAATTAATATGTATAAATATATATGGACGGTAATAAGAGATTGATGAAATCTTAATTATGTGAATTTATTATATTAAATAATGATTTAATATGTATAAAAATTCAGAACTTAGATAAATAGGGAACGAAGGCCGTAGGAGACGCCATGTAGGCGCGTGGATCGCTCTCGTGCTCCGAATCCGCATCGGAAAGTATAATATAGAGAAAATGCATGTATTTTATGTACGATGAAATATCATATTGATAATTAAACCTATACAATGTTATGTTTATTGTATTCTTAAAAGAGGAAATGTAGTTTTTTGCCCACTTTAAGCTTAAGAAACCAAATTTTGCCCACAATATAACAATACACAAATAATGCCCATTTTTTTCCTAATGGGACTAAGTTGCCCTTTTGCTTTGTATTTTTGAATTTTGATTTACACATTTCATCCTTCACCATAGTTCATCTCTTCTCTTTGTCATTCTTCTTTCTACTCTCTTCTCTTTTCTCAAATGGAGGTTTTTCATCAATCTTCACTCACTACAAAAAAACTATTCGATCTCCAACGGATTATCCAACAGAGAAAAATTCGTCGTCCGTTACCGACGGATCAACGACGGATTTCCAACTTTAATCTCCCCCGGCAAGAGACGACAGCGGTTACGACGGATCGACGACGACATTTGCCGAGAAAAATTCGTGCGAAAACATCTCCGACGCGGGTACCGACGGATTAACGACGTCGATGTGCACGACGAATTTTTATCCGTCGTCTCTGTTATTATATTTCATTTTCAATTTTTTTTAAATTTTTGGTATGGACGACAGATATATCCGACATCAGTCTGTCGTGGGATTTATTAGTCGGGCTTTATCTCCAATTCTCAATTCCAGCCCTAACTAGTTTCCCCCCAAATTCACAAAGTCAAATTCACCGCAGCAGTAGGTACTCTCTCTCTCTCTCTCTCTCTCTCTCTCTCTCTCTCCCCCGCTGCTCCCCGCCGGCTCTCTCTATTTTTCTCTTCGTTCAACCTACGCACACGTTTCTTCTAACAGAGGTGCTCCGCCATCTCCATCGTCAGTGTCCCATCGACGGTGAATGTTGCACTCTTCAAGGTAATATTTTTTGTTTCATGTATTGCTCTTATCAACAATTGTGTGCCCTAATCCCCAAATCGACCCATTCTCTTATCATCAATTGCCTTCGACGGAAAATCTGCCTCGCCGGAGAAGCTACTTCGCCGGGAAAGTGAATAAAATTTGTATCAGGTATACCAGTGGTCTCCTCTTCTATGTGTATTAACCTACAGAGTGAATTTTTTTAGTTTTCTTCCAAAGCCGTAGGCAGATTCCTACGTAGCACAACTTTTGGTTAATTCTCAGAAATTCCTTAGAGCACTAGTTATTGATGTTCTTATCTCAATAGAATGGGCACTGTAGTACATAAGAGTGAAGTATGAATTATTTTGATGGATTTTGTTTGGAGGTAAAATATGGTACTAATACTTATAGGATTTAGAATGCAGTTGGAGTTTTGGAAGTAAATGCTATGAAGCTTAGAATTCACACCTCAGGATTTTACTTGATTTCTAGTAATCAGTTTCTTGGGTTATGACCTTTTTTACTTGATGCCTAAAAGTTGTGAAAGCTCAATAATCTTAGCCTATTTCTTCTTTTCTTCCACTTTAAGCAGAATCTTTTTAATGCTTTTTTTTCTTCTTCTTGTTATTTGTTATGTTAAGCTTAAGCTACTTTGTCACAATTTGTGCAATCCCCTGTTCAAGAAATGAAGGGAATTTAGGATTAATTTTGAGAAATTCTAGTTATGATAATATGCAGAGCAAACATGAAGTTTTACTTTCCAAACTAGTTTTAGGCAAAATATGGCGTTTCTATGTTATAATTAATGAGTTAAATAGCTCACAAATATGATATATCAGGTAGCATTCTGGTTTTTGAATACAACAAAAAGGCTATATATATTATATATATCAAGAAATTGAATTGATTTCTTGAGGAGCAGTGTACTTGAGATCAGTGATTCACGTATTCATTCCTTATATCTAGCCACTACAAAAATCTCACAAGTATATATTTTGAGAAGTTCTATTGGATTTGTGGCAATATGCTGAAACTCACAAGTAATGTTGTATGCTATTGTATGACAATTAAAAATAAGTTCTTTCCTTATTAAAAATTGAAATGGTTGATTTCCTGGCTGTGGTGAGTGAAATTCTAGATTATTATGGTAATGGTAATTAGAACAAGTTATACTCTTCTAATGGGGACAACCACTACGTTATGATGCATTGGCTAAATGTGGTTAGGTATTCAGCTACTACATTCTTTGATAGATTCAACTTTCCAATCTTTGATAGTAATTTATCTTTATCATTTCATTTAATTATCATGTATGTGTTAATTTTATTCAAGATTTTGCCACATTTGTTATATAATCAATATGCACTGCCACATTTGTTGCAATAATCTATATTCATATTGGTAAAAATTTAACTAAAATAAACAATTTGGGCTGAATTTGTGGACTTTTGCAGGGGAAAGAGCCAAAACAAATCATCATTTTCTGCTCTATTCGGAGATTCTACTGTTGGTTGAAATCTATTTAGATTCTACTGTTGGTTGAAATCTATTTACGGTATTCCCCTGAATTTGCACCTTCCTTCCTCCGATTTATCTAGTTATTCGTTAGCTGTTTGTTGTTGTAAATTGTCTGTGATTAGCTGCTGCTGAAGGAATGTTATTAGTTGATTGAATTCCAAGTGTTGCTCTTCATTACTGTTGTTAATGATTGTGTTAGTTTTTTGGGCTAGGTGCAGCCACATATATATATATCATAGTTTGTTAATGATTGTGTTTTAAGACGGAAAGAATCCGTCGGGAATCCGTCGGCATTGTACTTTTCCGACGGATTTTTGCCCTATTACGACGGATTTTTCCGTCGTGATTTCAGGGAATTTTTGTAGTGACTCTAGGGTTTTTGAGTCGGCGGCAGCAAAGGTTCACTTTGACGACGGCGGCGGCAGCAGGTGTATCCTTTGACGACGGCGGCAGACGAAGTTGCAGACCGCAGAGTTCTGAGGACTCGAAGACGACGGCGACGGCAAAGATTCAACCCTTAACGCGACAGACATCATTTTCTGATGCAGATATCTTGTGAAGGACAGAGTAATACAGATCGTCTGTATTTTTGAACTCAGAGGTTGTTTTCTGCTTTCTTTCTTTATCTCAAGTCTGTGTTTTCAAGTTGCAAACCCTAGATGAGGCATTTATTGTCGGAGCACTCACCGACTGCGGCGGCGGCGGCGTACATGTTGACGAGGGTGAAATTGTTGTTTTTCATTTCGTTTATGTTTGTTTCGTACGTGAATTAAGTGAAGGAATATGCATTAAAGTAGTAAAGTTCTGTTTTGAATTGTAGCAATAAATGTGCTTCAAAGCAGTACGTGGTAAGAAACACTTATTTTTCATAAGAATGGTCATTTTTATGTTTTTTTTTGTCATAAGAACTCTCTATTTTTCTTATCATATGCAGATTGTATATTGTTTTTCTTTATCTAACAAACCTCTTTCATAAGAATTTATTCCGTTTCTTATCACAATTTTTTTATACTTAATAAGAATAATCGTATCTCTTATCAGCGGACACAATGAACTCATCAAGTGAAAGCCCTTCTCGGTGGATCATTGATGGCGTATCTGAACAAGCTTTAATAGATTCGACTGATATTCATATTCAAAATGAACCGACGGAGATAGGTCAAGTTGTTTGTGGTTCTGTCTTTCGTAACAAGGATAACATGCTTTTGGCAATTCAGGCATATCATTTGAAGAATTTTGTGGAGTTCCGAACAGTGAAATCTGATCCGAAAAGATACCACATTACCTACAAGTTTGATAAAACATGCGTGTTTTCTTTGTGAAGTTTAGCGTTGGCAAAGCATGGAAAATAAAAACACTGGCCGAACACACATGTGCAAAAGACATCAGGTCCTGCGCTGAACTTAAGGTGTCTTCAAGAGCCATAGCGGAGTTTGTTGGACCGCATATGTCTGTGGACGGATTTGTTCTCAGGCCATGCGATATCCAAGTCCAAGTACTTAGGGAGTTTGGTGTCAGATTGAGCTACCCATCTGCATTATCTGGGAGGAACCTAGCTTTGAAATCTATTTACGGAGATGAGAAGAAGTCTTTCCAGGTTAGAAATATACCGTTTCATTGTAAGAAAATACTAGTTCATTGTAAGAATATGACTTAACTTGTGTATACATCGTAAGAAATATTTAATTATAATGAAGTTGTCATTAGAATAATTATATTTATTTTTAACATGGTAAGAATGTACTAATTTTCTTACTGGTGCAATTCTGAAATTTATTCTTTCAAGGCAATTACAAAGTATCTCTACATGCTTGAAAAAATGAATCCCGGTTCCGAGGTGGATTTGCAGACTTGTGAAGATTCCCAATTCCAGTATTGTTTCTTTGCTCTGTCCGCATCCATAAGCGCTTTTCGTGCTTGTCGGCCCGTTATTGTCATTGATGCGACCCATCTTAATGGTAAGTATAAGGGTGTTATGTTTGTTGCATCTACTAAGGAGGTGTTTTTTTGCCTAATATGTATTCTTAACTTATGATGTTTTATGAAGTTTGTTTTGTTTCATTCATGTTTCGACGGTAAGAAATTATTTTAATTCTCGCCACATTTTTACTCATACAGCTTACGATCGTAAGAAATCAGTGGTTTCTTACATCAATGTTGTAAGAAATAACTCAATATCTTACGACTTTGTTTTGTAAGAATTGTAGTTTGTAAGAATTTTATTGTTTCTTACAACTTTCCACACGTTTATACAGATCAAGATTGTTAGAAATCCATGAAATTCTACCATTAATTCATATATAAACGTTGTGATTCATCACAAAATACAGATGTTTGCTAGAAAATTCAGAAAAGTGCGGTAAGAAATCCATTTCATATGTGCAAAAAACTGTTTTGTCTTGAACTTCACAAAAATCAATCGGTGGTTAGTACTGTAACAAAAATCAAACAAATTCTTATTTTGAAGCATAAGAAATCTTCATTTTCTTACATTCAAATAACCATTTATGGAATCTGTGGTTTCCAAAATAATGTAAGAATTAATCAAATTATTATATTGCTCCATAAGAAATTCATATTTTCTTATCATTCAGGTTCGAGAAGATAGAATGTTACCAATTATTAAGCAGTTTTATAAGAATTTTAAAAAATTCTTATCTTGCACCATAAGAAATACATATTTCTTACCATCCATGTACAAAAAGGTAGGAATGTTATCAATTCTTATCATGTGCCTAAAGAAATATACATTTTCTTACCAAACAAATACATTTTGGATCAACCTGCTGGCAAACCATGAAATGCAGCATATTCCCGCTGCGTATGCTGATGTCATTCAGGCGTGTGAATTCCTAGCTCGTTCGTATAAGGCCCGGCTCACTTCCGGGTTGGCTTCACCTGTGCAACACGAAGAACAGAAGCATCACCTGACGTTGAATGAGGGGCATCCGAACTTTGTATGTTACAAAGAAAATAGTCGAAAACGAAGAAGATATAGTATGAAATGAATGAGGGGCATGTAAACTTTTTATGTTACAAAGAAAATAGTCGAAAACGAAGAAGATATAGTATGAAATGAATGAGGGGCATGGAAACTTTTTATGTTACAAAGAAAATAGTCGAAAACGAATAAGATATAGTACGAAATGAAGCACGCAATATCAACGACGAAGAACATAGTCAAAAAACAAGAAAATATAGTATGAAATGTATAAACAATGATGAAAATCACTACAACAAAAATTGGATACGACAACACTGAATCGACAACGGTTTTCGTGAAATAGCGTTGTTAAAACAAGAAAAACCGTTGTTGTTTTTTTCTACCGTTGTCTATTAGCGAAAGGGTGCGCTCATAGACAATGGTACTTAAGATAGCGTTGTCGTAGGATCGTTGTTGTTACACTCATAGACAACGGTATGTACTACCGTTGTTGTATCCATGTTGTCTATTTTCAATACTTAGATTTTTAATTTATAAATGAGACAAAAGCTTAAATATGAAATATTTTATATTAATTTTAATTTTCTGATTTAATTTACATCAACCCAAAACAAAACGCAGCCATCGACCCAAAACAATTAATCTAATTTATAAAACCCAAAACAATTAATCTAATTTATATTAATCTAATTTATAAATTAGATTTACTTAAATAGGAAAATACAATAAATCTAATAAACTGATTTATTATAAACAAAATAAATCAGCCATCGACAAAATAAACATTAATTGAACACAAAACGCAGCCATCGACCCAATAAAACATTAATCTAAGTTTATTAGGAATATTTTATTTTGTATTTTGTATTTTATTTTGTATTAATTGATTTATTTTGTATTTTATTTTGTCTTAAAACATTAATCTAAGTTTATTTGGAGTATTTTATTTGTCTTCTAACATTAATTGAACGCAGCAATCGACCCAATAAACTGAAATAGACTTTTTAATCCTAAATACCCAATTCTCTCAAAATCCCTAAAGTGGATTCATCCACTCAAAATCCCTGTGAGAGAAGTGAAGAAAAATTCCTGAAGCTGAAGAAGAAGTTCCGCTCAGAATCATGTTAATCGCGACAACCCCACGGCCGCCGTTCATTCTTTCGACGCACGCACGCAGTTGAAGAAGAAGAACTTCTGACGCACGCACGCCATTGATACTTCAAAAGCTGCAAGAAACACGCCGTTGAAAACAGAAGCCAACTCCGTAAATTCCAAATCCTAAATTCCACAAGGTATGCTACTCCCTTCCTTCTTGCCCCAATCGAGTTTATTCCAAAATTTCGCAAAGTGTATTGAATATAGTTCTTGTTTGAGGCAGTAGCTCTGTGAAGAAATTATGTGAAGATTCAACAATGGTGTTTTTCTTTTTCTATGCTAAATTGATGAAAATTACAAGGTCATCAAGAATTCTTGATTATACTAGATTAGTTATAGTGAATGTGGAATAGGCAGCCCAATTTTTTCATGCATTCATCAAAGAACAGCTACGGATGCTGCCATGGAAGCCATATGCATTGACTACAAGCTTTCTACTCTGTTATTACAGTTATAAATATGATATTTTTAATTCTGTGGGAGAGAGTTTCTAATTCTTTGCATTAATATTTGTGGAATATTTCCCCTTTGTTTTGTGTATATGCTCTGCCTTCTATTTTTATTTAAGAATAACACATGTTGTACATAGTTTACATTTATTAATTGCATTCTCACGTATTCTTCAACTTTCATCCCTATTTCTGAACTGAAGATGGATAAGTCATGGATGTCAAAGAATAGGTTATCACAGGAGTATAAGGCAGGGGTAGATTCTTTTTTAGAATTTGCAACACAAAATTTTCCGAATGAGGATAAAATTTGTTGTCCATGCACAAAGTGTGGAAATATAGTCAGAAAAATAGCCTACCATGTAAGAATGCATTTGTTGGTGAATGGTATAGATCTAGCATACCATACATGGATATGGCACGGTGAAATGTCTACTTCTAGTCATTCATTGAAACACCCTGATGACATGCGGGAAACCATTGGAGAAGATATAGTTGAGATGGTGCATGAAGCGTATGAGAAAGGATCTGACAATCCAGCTGACTTCATAAAATTACTCGATTGTGCAGAGAAACCACTGTATTCGGGCTGTGTGAAATTTACCAAATTGTCTGCGATTGTTAAACTGTACAACTTGAAGGCAAAACATGCTTGGAGCGATAGAAGTTTCACTGATCTTCTTATTTTGTTAGGAGATATGTTGCCTGACATTAATGAATTGCCTTTATCCATATATGATGCGAAAAAAAGTTTAGCTACTTTGGGTATGGATTACGAAAAGATTCATGCGTGCCCCAATGATTGCATCCTATATTGGAAGGAATACGATGACTTAAATAGTTGCCCAACTTGTAGTTCCTCGAGATGGAAAGAGATCAAGAATTCTCATTTGAAAAATTCAATTCCTGCAAAAGTTCTATGGTACTTTCCACCTATTCCAAGATTTCGTAGAATGTTCCGAAACATGAAAACAACTAGGGACTTAACTTGGCATCACAATGAGAGGCTCAAGGATGGTGAATTGCGTTATCCTGCAGATTCGCCCTCTTGGAGGATTGTGGATCATAAGTGGCCAAATTTTGCTGAAGATCCTCGAAATCTTAGACTAGCATTATCCGCAGATGGTATTAATCCACATAGTTTGATGACTTCGAATTACAGTTGTTGGCCTGTTTTGTTGATGACATACAATCTTCCTCCGTGGCTTTGTATGAAAAGAAAATTTATTATGCTCGCCTTGTTGATTGCTGGTCCGAAGCAACCGGGAAATGACATCGATGTTTATTTGGCACCTCTCATCGATGACTTAAAACAATTGTGGTTAGGAGTTTCATGCTATGATGCCTACCTGAAAGGAAGTTTCCAACTGAAAGCTGTGCTGCTGGACATAATGATTTTCCAGCTTATGGAAGCTTATCGGGCTGCAAGGTCAAAGGATATAATGCTTGCCCTATATGTGGTGAAGACACATATGCAAAGAGATTGAAGCATAGTCGAAAGATGTCGTATACAGGGCATCGAAGATTTCTTCCTCACTACCATCCTTACAGAAGACAAAAGAAAGCATTTGACGGGAAACAAGAGTTTGGCACAGCACCAAAACCATTGAGTGGTCGTGATGTGTTGGAGAGAGTTAGTGCAATAAACTGTAGGTGGGGGAAGTCGAGTCAGTCAAAGAAGGTTGGAGACAAATCCTTGTGGAAGAAGAAGTCAATATTCTTCAATCTCGAATATTGGGAACATTTACATGTTCGACACATTCTTGATGTGATGCATATTGAGAAAAATATATGCGAAAGTCTAATTGGAACGTTACTTGACATGCCCGGAAAGACAAAGGATGGCATAGCATCACGAAAAGATCTTGCAGATATGAATATAAGGAGTGAATTGGCTCCGGTCGTGGATGAAAACAGAACATATCTGCCACCTGCATGCTATACATTAACCAGGGCCGAGAAGCGAAAAATGTGCGAGTCTTTATCACGAATGAAGGTTCCAACTGGTTACTCATCCAATGTATATAAGTTGGTATCTTTGACAGATTTGAAACTTATCAGCCTGAAGTCACATGATTGTCACACATTGATGCAACAATTATTACCTGTGGCTATTCGTGGAGTATTGCCGGATAATGTCAGATCTGCTATCACACGGCTGTGCTTTTTCTTTAAAATGCTATGCAACAAAGTGATAGATGTGAACAAGTTACATGGACTTCAGGATGAGATTGTTATGACATTGTGTTTGCTAGAGAAATACTTTCCTCCGTCCTTCTTTGATGTCATGGTTCATTTAACTGTCCACTTAGTGCGAGAAGTGAAATTGTGTGGGCCGGTGTGGTATAGATGGATGTACCCATTTGAAAGGTACATGAGAATATTGAAGGGCTATGTGAAAAATCGAAATCGGCCAGAGGGGTGTATGGCTGAGTGTTATATTGCTGAAGAAGCTATCGAGTTTTGCTCAGATCACTTGTCAAACGTGCAAACACGTGGTATCCCAGCTGATGAACATAATGATCAACCAACTAGACCTTTATCTAGTGCTAAAGTGGTGACAATGACTACGGAGGAGCTGGAGCAAGCACACTGTTATGTACTAGCAAATGATGTCGACATTGATCCTTATATAGAGTACGTATCCAACTTAAACTCAATTATTTTATAATGATTATAATATAGTCACTAATGCATATGATGTTTCGTATCAGAGAGCATATGCACTACTTGAGGGCATCACCGTTGAATAAGGGAAAATTAGATGCATGGTTTCAACGTCAACATAATAGACTCTTTCCTGCTTGACTAACGTGAACGAGTGAGTTCAACATCCATTACTCAATATAACCAAGCCTTAACGTTAATATGTTTCAATAGTAGGTTTTAATTTCAATAAACACTTTTTACGAGCAGGTTCAAAATGATTCAAATATATCAGAAAGGGTTAAATGGATTGCAGGGGGGCCTACTAACCAAGTGCTAAAGTATGAAAGTTACAAAGTTAATGGAGTCACTTTCTATACACGGGAGCTTGATGAAAGACGTACTGTTCAAAATTCAGGAGTAACCTTAGTTGCGAAGACCATGCAAATTGCTAGTGTGAAGGATAAAAATCCGGTTACATCTGACATGGTCTTTTATGGAGTCATTGAGGAGATTTGTAAACTTGAGTACACAAAGTTACAAATTCTTATGTTCAAATGCAATTGGGTAGATGATAGGAGTGTCAAAGTACTAGATAATGATAGGCTCACCATCGTTAATCTTGCTAAAATTAGTTTTAAAGATGATTCTTTCATCTTGGCAAGTCAAGCCAAGCAAGTTTTCTATGTTGAAGACCCCATAGATAGTTCATGGTCTGTAGTACTTGATACACCTACTTGAGATTACTTTGAGAACATAAGTGAAAGTGAATATCAAGAGTATGTGATCCAGCAATCTTCTAAAAGTTATCTACAAAGTATGATGCTACACTTGATGAAGATGATTCCGTCGTTCATAAAGATAGCGAAGGGACGTGGATTGAGTATGAACAGAAATGAGATTTTAATGGGATGTGGATTTTGAGGCATTTTATTGTCCCATCTCATAAATCTCAGGCATTTAGTCCTAGCTATTCTTTTTGATTGTTATTTTAAATATAAGATCGACATGTTTGTTTTTGCTTGTTCTGAATATTGAATTTTTTTATTTAGTATTGTGTTATTATTTTCATACTGAACAGGTATTGGGTGGAATACTAGTTGTTGCATGTGATTGCATAGTTTGTATCAAGCTGTTTGTTACATATTTCCTTTACAGTATTTCAGTGATGACGAGGAGAAAACCAGTACCGAAGGGTGAGGAAACAACAGGGTCTCGTAGGAATTGAATAAAAAATTACGTATGGTAGAAGAAAGTAAGATGAAATTAGTTGATGAGAATGATGAAGATGATACCAAAGTCGAACAATTGACATCGACAGATTTGAAGAGCACTCAGTCTACAAGATCTAAGAGAGGAAGAACACAGATGCATTGTTTATCGATGCAACGAGGTCAGGGCATCAAGATAGATGTAAAATTTAATGAAAATGGGCAGCCCGTAGAACAAGCAGGCACTCAGATGCAAAGCTATATTGGAGTTCTAGTGAGAGAAAGGCTGAAGATTACATATGAAGATTGGGATAGTGTTCCGACGGAGGAGAAGGAGCTTATTTGGGAATCTGTGAATGTAAGTTTTTACTTAAATTGTTAGACTCACCTGATTTACATGTCCCTTAATGTTAAATTTATATTTTCTTTTGTATTAAATTTATATTTTCTTTTGTAGCTCACTTTTAATGTGGATCCAAATTGGAAGAAGGGATTCCTAAAATCTGCTAGTTCGAAATTTCGTCAATTTAAGGCAGATTTGGCAAGAAAGTTTATCTTCTCAAAGTTGGAATTTTCGAAATTATTAAACCACCTGCAGATTATCCGGAGATCTCAGCTTCTGATTGGAGTGCTTTTGTTTTCGGACGAATGTCTGATAAGTGGAAGGTAATCAAACATTGTGACCTTAATTGTATGTTTTTGATTTATAGGAATATATAGTTTGAGGATTGCTGATACTCTTTTTGGTAACAATATTTTCAGAAAATGAGAACGGAACAACAAGAGCGAAGAGCTAAAAACGAGTATCCTCATCGCATTTCTCGCAAAGGGTATGCCCAATTAGCAAGGGAAAAGGTAAGTAATATTGTGGGTTATGCTGGGGTTTCTGGGCACTACTAGTGCCATGTTGGCCTTTGAATTAAGTTACTTTTTCAAATGAAAAGAAAATGATGATATTATGTTACTATTATATATAAGTCTGTTACTTGTTTTATTAAATATTTTAACATATCTGCAATTGCTGGGTAAGAATCGGGATATCAATCAAGCTGTCTTGTGGGGTGAAGCGCGAAAGAAATTAGCTGAGAAACATGAGAAAGCTGGGTTAAAACAATTACTTGAAAAATTGGCAAAACTTGTAAGTCTATGTATATGTATGTTCTGATGCTAGGTAATAGTTAATGCTATACTTATTCTTAATGTGATTGATGTTAAGGGTGAGTATATTTCCCAAAAAACTGATGGAACGTTGGATCCGAAAGATAAAAATTGCACAATCCTTCAAGCTGTACTTGAAAACCAGAGCATCCTGGACGTTTGAGAGGTGTTGGTAGTGACATCAGTCCTACAATGTACTACCAAGTTGGAAGAGAAAAAGATCTATTACCTCAGATTTGTCAACGCCAGGAGCGGCAATTGATGTCACAAGCTAAACGCATTAAAAAACTAGAAGCCGCTGTGTTTAAAGATGGATCACATGATGATGATACAGTTGAGAAGGGTAGTTGCTCACCAAACTATGAAGCTGATATTGGCATGGTCGATTCGGATGTGGAAGAACTTGACAAAAAGGCTCATTTACAGGTAATATAATACCCCTGAATAATAGATTGTAGAATGATGATGCTACATTTATGGTAATTTTACTATCATTTCATGGATCTAATGTTTCATACAGGGTAAAATGGTGGCGTTAAGTTTGGAGTCTCGAACGGGTATTGCTGGTTATGGGTTGGTTATGAAGAATCAAGATCATGAGTTGCCAGAAGAGTGTATCTATGTAGCCATTGATCAAGCAGTGGATGAAAATGCACCCTTACCCATTCCAACAGAAGAGTGCAAAAGTATAGGCGATGCAGTGGGATCTCATGTTCCATGGCCATTACATTTGCTGAAGTTGAAAGATGAGGTAAAATTCATTACTACTCAATATGATTTTTCAATCGTTGAATATACACTAGATATAATTTATTTCTATACAAATTTGTAGAAACCAAAAAAGAAGATACAAGAAAAAGAAAAAGAAGAGAAACCAATTGATTTATCAAATACTCCTGCACCATTGCGTGTCATATATCTTATATGCAAGGCTGATCGTCAACAGTGTTATAGCCATAAACATTGACGAAAGCCTCTTCGGGCAAGACATGTGCCTTTATGTAAACATTGAAGATGTCAAGCCTTTCTACACATTGGAGCCAATTGCTTATACATGCATAACTGTCTATATATGGTAAAGAAAAATTGTAAATTTATTTATAATTTACATTTTACCATTGGTTATGAAATGTATTGCTAATTTTATTTACATGCACCTACACACAAAATATGCCGAGAGAAAAAGGCCCACAAATTTAGGTTTGTTAATCCATATCACGTAGGGCATATTCCCTCCACAAAAGTTGATGAAGAACAACAGAGGAAAAGCATTGCATCAAGAACAAATGCATTAGCTAAAGGCCTTGTTGGTACATCGAAGTCTCAACTTGTGTTAGTTCCGTGTAATGTGGGGTAAGTACAAACTTATATAGATTATTTTAAGATAGGGTAAAAAATCTAATTTTTTAATTTTTGTTCTTTTTTAGTTTTCATTGGATTCTTACAGTCATCGACCCTCACAATGAAGAGATTGAAATTCTGGACCCTTTGTATGTAGGAAATCGTGGTGGCAAAGGTGATTGGAAACAAATCGTTGAAGCGTAAGTCTTTAAGTATAGTTATTAAATTTATGTTTGTTTTTTTTTTGTAATAATATATGATCAAAAATAGTCATTTCTGCTGAATTATGTTTAGAGGATTGAAGACTTTCCTTTCTACACTTGAAACCACAAAGGAAATAAAGAGTCCAATTTGGACTTCAATTCTGGTAAGACTATTTATGAAACTACTATATGTTGTGTACTTTTCTATTAATTTTTGTGTAATTTTCTACATTATAATTATAGTGTCCCAAGCAACCAGACCACGTACAATGCGAGTTTTATGTGATGAGATATATGAAGGATATAATCGAATCTGACTCTATCTCGACAATTAGTTCGCTGCAAAAATGGGTAAACAATGTTTATGTTTGCAGTTTCTTATTAGTGGTTTTTCCTTGATTTGTTTACTTGTGAGATATTTAGTTATGGTTATATATTTTCCACTTCAACAGTTTAAAGGTAAAAAGTACTCGATTCATGATATTGACAAGGTGTGAACTGAGTGGGCAGGATGCGTACAAGAATATATTTACAAGTAGAAGGTAATTAATTAATTTATAAAGTTCTTGTACTGTTGAAATAATTATATAAGTTTGTAGAAAAAGTGGATTCTCATTTGTCATCAGTTGCAACTTCTATCACGCAGATGTTTTGTCGGACGAAGCATGGCAAATTTGAATGGAGAATCTGTATTAAGGATGAAAAACCCTTTTTGTTGTAGTTAGAATGATGATATTAATTAATTTCGAATTGTAGGTTGAATGTTACATTTGCAACTTTAGTAACAGTTGCAAATGTCTTTTGTAGTGAATTTGTGTTGTTTAAAATTATGAAATTAGTGATTCAGTAATTTTTAGATATATTTGACGTGTAATTTTAATTTTATTTTATTAAAAAAAATATTTCGAAAAAAATATAAAAATATAAAAATGATAAAAAATATATATATATAAACAACAACGGTATCATACCGTTGTCGATTTTATATATAACTTCGGCAGAACACCATTGTCTATGAGTGTGTCCGCGTTGTTGAAACAATCTTCAACAACGGTGAATCACCGTTGTCTATGAGCGTGTCCGTGTTGTCGAAACAATCTTCAACAACGGTGAATCACCGTTGTCTATGAGCGTGTCCGTGTTGTCGAAGCAATCTTCAACAACGGTGTATCACCGTTGTCTATGAGCGCATTTACAACAACAGTGGCTACAACCACGCCTGGAAATATTAAAAGACAACGGGAGTTTCCCGTTGTTAAAGGCCTTTTTTGTTGTAGTGAATTGTCGAAAACGATGAAAAAAATCTCTTGTAACAACTGAAAGTGGCAAAGTAGAGACCTCATTTAAGCAATCCTCAAGGTGCATGCTAGTTCTGAGGACCTCTAGAGCCGTTTTCAACCTTGGTTTTTCTTGATATATCAACTTGTTGCTGCGAATCTAGAGGAAAACATAACGACAATCGTAATACCACAACAAAATTATCAACACACCCATCACAGTTGAGATCTTCAACATTCACCTCTTCACATTTTACGGGATCTGAAGGCTGAATCGATCACATCCTTTTGTCGGAACGGTCTTCTATTTAGGAATCACATCTTCCACCCTAGTTAAAAGGCTGATTATTATAGGGTGTGGCTTCACCTTCTCCGATATCTAACAATTCAACAGCAAAATGGAATTAAAAATAATCGTAAGTCAATTGTCTATAGCCCTTTCATATATATGTATATATAAACGTTGTGTACAACCTTACACATAGGAGCGACTAGAACGGCACTGTCCCAAAAGCTAGGGTCTTTCTTGTGAGATAGCAAAGCAACAGCTCCTCCCATTGATTCTCCATATAAGAATCTTCTCTTTCCCGTATACTCTTCCCTTGTTGAAAATTCAACAAAGCCTGCCTCACTAAACAAGAAAACCGTACACATTGTTTCGCAGGTATCTATGACAATATTAATTATTAAAGGATTCTTCATTTTCAGAGCATCAACTTCACTTTGTGTGTGTGTGTGTGTCTCCAATAGCAAGACGATCAATTTGCTAAATTTCTGACTATAACCATCTGATTTCGTTCAATCCATACATCCAAATACGATTTTACACCATTGGAGTTCACTAACTTACCATAAACTGACTTGAAATATTCAGTGCAGTCATTGACAATGTTATCAAATCTCTTGATGTAACAACGAGCACCCGAGGACCGTCCATGGCCTTCATAATCAATTCCAAACACGATGTAGCCGTGACTCGCCAGTTTAATCCCAACACCTAAATCAAGATTCTGATATCTAATCAAAAATTAAAGTGTAAGAAAAAGAATTACAGTACTTTGCAAGTATCAATGCACCTATGCTGCTTAATTAACCAAACTAAGGCACCAAACTCTATTACTAGAGGCACCTCGACTACATCATTTTGGTCAAGTAACCATATCGACACCCTAACCTCGTTGTTACTACTAGTTAGCAGTGATTAGCAGTAACCGACCACATGCAATAAACGAATCGAAAAGACTAAGGTGAATAGGCATCCTAACATATACTTAAAGTTACATAGTCTTTTAGCACATTAAAGATTAACCAACTCTAAACCTTTGTCTTGTTCTTATGATCACGGTATCAAGTTATGTACTGTATCTGCAACGCGAGACGCTATCCGATTAAAAGAACGCATACGACACAAAAAGATAGAACAAGAGAAAAGATTCAAGCAGAAAAACAGAGGTTAGATGAGAAGAGAAGAACAATACAGTAATATGTTTTGTCAAAGAATGAGGAAACAAGTTTATTGGTGTGAGTAATTACGTTTAAACTTCATTAAATTGTGTATAAATTTACATCAACATAAAGGAAAGAAGTGCCTAATATCAAAATGAATAACTCACCCATTGAAATCTTGTATTCTAAAACATGTCAAATCATGTTTGCATACCTTTCATGAAGTTACTTCCATGCCACAACCTACAAATCATTCATCACTACAACTTGAACTAAACAAAGAATTGGAATAAACTTAGAATGAGAGAGAGGAAAATCCAACCATGGCAGAGAAAAACCAGAGCTTTTGGAGAAGAAATGGGCAACCATCTGCAAGTAGATAGCTGCACCCCTCTCGAGTTCCTTATATATTCCTAAAAACCAAAAACCATAAAAAAGCCATATTCCACCAAGCACCAACCCTCGTATCATTATAACCTTAAGATTCTCAAAGAAATTATACAAAATAAATAAAATCAAACAAAACCCACCTCATGATATTCAACATCCATCTATATAGTATAAAAGAGATAATATTGAGAGAAATTATCTTCTTTCTTTTATGAGAAAACCTAGCTTAAATAGAGTACAAAAGCCTAACTATTGGATACAAGATATTCACAAATCTAGAAGAGATAAACTACAAATATAATAACATGAATTTGTTACGGATATTATCCCTTATCATGCCCCCGTAAGACGGAGTTTCGCGAGGAAAGTCCGATCTTGAGCAGAAGGGAGTGGAACCGAGTTTGGGGTAAAGGCTTGGTTAGAGCATCAGCTAGTTAGATCTAGACGAGCCACGAGTTACACGAAGGAACCCTTGCTAAACTAGCTGACGAATGAAGTGGTAGTCGAGTGCAACGTGCTTCATTCGTGAGTGAAAAACGGGATTGGAGCAGGGAGAGGTAGCTCCAACATTATCACAGTAGATAGCTGGTTGTTGTGACAGTGGAAGGCCCAATTCACCTAGAAGTGAGACTATCTAACATATTTCAGCTGCTGTAGAAGCAACAGAACGGTACTCAGCTTCAGTTGAAGAGCGGGCAACTGTGGATTGCTTCTTCGAGCTCCAAGAGATAGGATTACGACCAAGATACACTATATATGCCCCCTAGATGAATAATCATCTTTGTCCCCAGCCCAATCGACATCTGAGTAAGCATGAAGTGAATATGGTGATTGGCGGTGGAGAAGAATTCCATCATGAATGGTTCCACAAAGATAACGAAGAACACGTTTCGCAGCATTCCAATGCTCAGTAGTAGGGCGGTGCATGTATTGTGAGAGCTTATTCACAGCAAATGAGATGTCCGGTTTGGTAAGAGATAAGTACTAGAGGCTACCAACAATGGTACGAAATTTAGCAGTGTTAGATAAAGCTGTTCAAGAATGAAAAGTTAATGTCGGCGAGGTTGCAAGTGGTGTAGCAACTGGTCAAGCATCAGTCATCTTTGTTTTGTCCAGCAAGTTAGCAATGTAACGTCGTTGAGAGAGAACGGCACCATTGGCATGAGGTGTAACTTCGATTCCAAGAAAGAAATGAAGTGGACCAAGATCTTTTAGTGAAAAACGGCAGGCAAGGATGTTGATATAATCTTGAACGAGAGCTCCATTACTCCCTGTAATGACGATATCATCAACATAAACCAGAATGAAAATTAATGAGTCACCGGTATGTCGAATAAAAAGGGATGTATCAACGAGAGAATTCGAGAAGCCTGAACTCATGAGGAATTGCCAAAGCTCATTGTACCAGGCCCGAGGAGCTTATTTTAGGCCATAGAAAGCCTTTCGGAGTTTGCAAATATAATAAGGGCGATCATGGTCAACAAAACCAGGTGGTTGAGTCATGTAAACATCATCCAAGAGAGTACCTTGAAGAAATGCATTATGACATCAGTTGGCGAAGAGACCAACCGCGGCTGACTGCTATAGATAACACCATACGTATAGTTATAGGTTTGACTACAGGACTGAAGGTGTCATTATAGTCTACACCTGGTCGTTGATGAAAACACTTGGCAACGAGTCGAGCTTTGTACCTGTCAATAGAACCATCAGAATTACGTTTAATGCGAAAAATCCATTTGCATCCAACAATGTTGGACACACCGGAGGGCGGAACAAGTTGCCATGTGCCATTTTTAACTAAAGTATTAAATTTTTCTAACATAGCCTGCCTCCATTTAGGATCTTTGATGGCTTGTGAGACACATGTGGGTTCAATGAGGTGAGTTAGCTGAGTGGAGAGACTGAGTTTAGTTTTGGGCTTATGGATGTTGTTCTTTGATCTAGTAATAATGGGAGAGGAGTGATTTGTATCAACATGGAGAGGTGGGGGATTTATGGGAGGAATAGATTCTAGAGATGGAGAGGGTGGATCGTTAGAGGATTAGGAAAGAGGTATTTGTGTAGAAGAATCTGCAGTGAAGTTTGATAAATTGGATAATACCTGATCTGAGTGTTGTGTCGGATCATTGGGCATAAAACGACTTGCGGCTGCAGGCGAGAGTGAGCTAGAGGCCGGCTGAAGAATAATGGGGGGAAACCATCAACTAGTGGTAGTGGAAGGAAATGGTGAATTCCTATCAGCTTGTGACATGAGAAATTCAGTTTCGATAAATCGAACATGGCGGGAGACAAACTATTTACGAGAAATGAGATCATAACATAGATAAACACTTTGAGTAAGAGAATAACCCAAAAAGATACAAGGTATGGAGCGGGGATCTAACTTATGAGAGGTGTAAGGACGAAGCCAAGGGTAGCACAAACACCCAAATGCTCAAAGCTTGTGATAATTGGGAGGTTTCCCAAACTTTAGGTATGGAGATGACATTTGGAGAGTTGGTGTAGGAAGACGATTTATAAGATAAGTAGCAGCCAAAAAAGCATACGACCAGAATGTGGGAGGTAGTGACGCTGTGGTTAAAAGGGACAACCCCATCTTAACAATATGACGATGACGTCGTTCTGCAAATCCATTATGTTCAGGGGTGTGGGGACGAGACGTAAAATGTGAAATACCATGGATAGACAAGAAACTAGATAGGCCAACAAATTCACCACCATTATCAGAATAGAGAGTGACAATACGAGTCCTAAAATGATTCTCTACAAAAGCTTTAAACTTGGGAAAAATAGGAGCTACGTCATTTTTACGTTTGAGATGATAGAGCCATATGTAGTGAGTGAAATGATCAATAAATATAATATAATATTTATAATCATCGATAGAATGCAAACGCGAAGTCCAGACATCAGTAAAAATGACTTGAAGTGGAGCTGTAGTAGTAATAGTCGATTGCTTAAATGGCAATTTATGACTTTTATTACAAAGACAAGAAGAACAATAACTCAAACTAGAACCAGAGGACGCAACAGATAACTTGAACTTTGATAAGACATGATTTTGTACTGACTTAGACAGATGACCAAGACAATGATGCCAATCAATAGCTGACAGCTTGACACTAGTGAGAGCTGAAAGAGATGTAGACGAAGATGCAGCAGGCTACTCATACACTCCCCCGTTTGTTTTGCCTGTTAGAAGAGTCGCTCTTGTCTGAAGATCTTCACAAGAAAAGATTCAGGTAAGAATTCAATCAAAGCATTATTAGACTTGCAAAATCGAGATATGGAAATGAGATTGCGTGTAATTTTAGGAACAACAAGAACATCATGAAGTAGAAATGTGCGGGATGAAGTTGGGAGAGAGGTAGAACCGGTATCGGAGATGTGAAGCTCCGATCCATCACCAATAACAATATCATCAGGACCATCATATGGTGTATGGATGGATAGATTGTTCAGATCGGCAGTGACATGGTGTGAGGCGCCACTGTCAAGGAGCCATGAGGGGGCTGGACTGGATTGATTTGTTGCAACATAAGCATTCGGTTGCCAAGGATTGCTAGAGGTGATGGATGAAGACTGCACCGGAGATGGTGGGCGATGTATGCCAGAAATAGGAGTCAAGTGATAATACGGACAAGAGGAGATACTGTACCTAGTTTGATGACAACCTTGGCATTTTCCCAAATAAGGGCGAGATTGTCGTGGTCCCAAAGATTGTTGATGTGGTGGATGAGCAGGTTGTGTGGCATGGTGCATTGTAGGCCTAGGATAGTTGATTAAAGTGGCGCTGGTAGTTTGATTTGGGAGCGTCGGTGGGGCGATTTATGGCAGCATTGGCCGTGGCCGGATGGTGAGATGGCGCATGTTGAAAGTGTTGCAGGTAGAGCTCTTATTAATAAGTTTTTCATGGAGCTCATCAAAGGTGATAGGTGTATCGCGACCTTCAACTGCATCAATTATGGCTCGATAGTCATCATCGAGTCCATCAAGAATAATTTCGATGAGATCTTCATGGTCAAATGGCTTGTCGAGAGCCGCAAGTTCATCGGAGCGAGTCTAAACAGACTGCATAAATTCAGAAATTGTTTGGGAGCCCTTATTGGCTTGTTTGAGATGATCCTTGATTTGTTTGATGTGTCCGCGAGAGGGACGAGCATACGTGTGGGCTAGTGTTTTCCATGTTGCACTAGAAGTGGTAGATTGTTGAATAAGTGGAATCAGAGAAGCGGAGACGGAACCCACAAGTGCAGCAAAGAGGAGTTTGTCTTGACGAATCCATTGATGGTGACCGGGATTCGGAGCCTGAGCGGTTCCCTGTTGAATCGTCGGAGGCGGACATGGAAGAGAGTCGTCGATGTATTTGAAAAGGTCATAGCCGATAAGAATGGCCTCCATTTGAAGTTTCCACGCAAGGTAATTGGTAGGAGTGAGTTTCACAATATTGATGTATGAAATATTCAGAAACTGAAGAGAGGTGCTGTCATTTACTGTAACAGTAGGAGTGGTGTTGACAGGGGTAGACATTGGAAACGATGGGGAGAGGTGTTAGGATCGGCGGCGTGATTCCATATAAAAGAGATAATATTGAGATAAATTATCTTCTCTCTTTTATGAGAAAACCTAGTTTAAATAGAGTACAAAAGCCTAACTATTGGATACAAGATATTCACAAATCTAGAAAAGATAAACTACAAATATAATAACATGAGTTTGTTACGGATATTATCCCTCATCATATAGCTCCACACAAAAAGATCCAGTCTTTACAAAAGAATGATGCCCACCATCAAGACACACAAGCATTCTTAGCTTTGATAAAAAAGAAGCTAAATCCCATATATCATATATGTCGAAAAATAACAATTTGAGACTACAGTAAGAGCCAAAATTATAATTATAGGCAAGTAAAATATTTTTGTATCAGAGAGTAGTATGCATGTGGAGTGAATGATTGAGGAGGAGGATTCTTTAGACAAAATTTTAAAAAAATGGAATGCCCAATTCTGCTTCGTCTTCTTCTTCTCTCTATCTTGATCGCGAATCTCGATATATATAGTCCATGGTTGTGATTTTTGAAGGGCACGTGTCTATTGCCCATCACTAGAACTAGAATACTCCCTTCGTCCTCCATTTAGTGACCCTCTTTTTTCAGCATGTGTGGCACGCGTTTTCACGCTTATCGTTAATGAGTTTTAAAATGAACTTTTGAAGTATTCTTTCTTTTACGGGATACTACAAGTGTTATAGTATCTCGTAAAAGAAAGAATAATTCAAAAAATTATTTTAAAACTCATCAACGACAAACATGGAAACGCGTGCCACACATGCTGAAAAAAGAGAGTCACTAAATGGAGGACGGAGGTAGTATGTCTTTTTATTGGTTCTTGATTTGTGCTACTCCCTCTGTCCCCCTTCAATTGTCCAGTTTGACTTATTGACTTTTTGGCACGCATTTCCACCGAGCCGGGAAACGAGTTATAAAATATAATTTTGAAGTATTGTTTCTTTTACGGGATACTATGAGTTTCATAGTATCCCGTAAAAGAAACAATACTTCAAAATTATATTTTATAACTCGTTTCCCGGCTCAGTGGAAATGCGTGCCAAAAAGTCAATAAGTCAAACTTGACAATTGAAGGGGGACTGAGGGAGTACTATTTTAAATGAATTAAAACTAACATTATCCATGATACAAAGTAGGTTCATAATACCGAGCCCACTTTATGGCCCATAATTCAAAGCCTATTGGATTTTAATACGATCCAAAACCTAAACCCTAAAGCCCATTTCGATCAACTCAAGAAACCCTAATATACCACTCTTATCTCGCGTCCCCCTTCACTCTCTACACACAGTTCAGCCGTTCCACTCCACCCCCGTAAGCAAATCCACGCCATTTTCAGAGGATTTCACTCATTTTCAATGTATTTACGCGTCGGTTTATGTAATTTCGAAGTTTGCTTTTGATATTTGTCGCAGGCGGAAAAAAAAAAACAGAGTGCGAAGATGAGCAAAGGCACGGCAGCAGCGGCGGCCAAGGGCGGGAAGAAGAAGGGAGTTAGCTTCGTGATCGATTGCTCCAAGCCAGTGGAGGATAAGATCATGGAGATCGCTTCGTTGGAGAAGTTTTTGCAGGAGAGAATCAAGGTCGGCGGCAAAGCTGGTGCTCTCGGAGATTCCGTCACCGTCACCCGCGACAAGAGCAAGATCACCGTTACCGCGGACTCCACTTTCTCTAAAAGGTCGGTTAGTTTGGATTTGTTAGTGTAATGTTGAGAATTTGCTTGAAATTTTTGAGCTTTCGGAATTCGTTGAGTTTATTTGAGAAAGTATCTTGTTAGTTTAGACCTGAAGGTTTTACTATGTGTATGATTTTGTTAATGAAGATTCAAGTAGAATGAGCTGAACATGGAAAGCTGAATTGACTAAAAATCAATTTCGTGTCATTTTCCCTGCAACGAATTAGCCTTGATTTCTAGGGTTTTTTAGATTTACAGATGTGATTACTATAAATAAGCAACTCTTGAGTTATTTAGGAATTATTACTGCAAGGGCTTATTCGATTTGATTTGCTCCCTTGGCCTTGTTGATAATGCAGCACTGGTGTATGTTGATGGGAATATTAGGGTAGTATTCGAGTAAATTTACATTTGCCTATATAAGATTAGAGTTATGCTACATTTTCTTTTATTCAATGAAATTGCAGAATAAAATGTTGGTTTCCTACAAATGTTGATGTGCTGAATGTGTTATTCTTTATTTGGATTATAAAAATTGTGTTTCGTAGTGTTTAACCATTGGGCTAATGATGAGTAGTTTGAAGAACGGTATGATTTATTTGCTTAGGTATATTTTTACTTGTTTTTATTTGTGAAAGGGTATATTTTTACTTGTTAAGTTCCTAGTATATACCAACTCTCGTCGCTGTGCAGGTATTTGAAGTATTTGACAAAGAAATACTTGAAGAAGCATAATGTGAGAGATTGGCTCCGTGTGATTTCTTCCAACAAAGAAAGAAACGTGTATGAATTGCGCTACTTCAACATTGCTGAGCAAGAGGGCGAGGATGAAGATTAAATATAGAGATTAGTTTCATGTTCCTTTTATGCTTGTTCAACATTGTCGAAACCACTTCTTTGGATCAACTTGACTTGTGTTGTTTGTTCACTCTTTTTCCAAGAGTTTTGAGACTCCCTATGAATTTTGATTTTGATTTGATCATTTGCTTCTTATTCACACATAGCGAAAGCAATAGCATGATATCTTTTCCCTAGCTTTAAGTTTAACATCTAACATCATTGATGCTATCTAAATTCTACAATCCGTTGGAGGTAATGATGCTGTTAGACAGCAGTGTGGATTTAGTTAGGTTCTTTTGATTTGTTTTCTTAGCTTTTCAAGTTTCGTCATTCATGCATTCAAGGATTGGCCTCTATTGTAAACCAGCTCGATTTCTAGGGGGTTTAGACTGCTAGTAACAAGTTAAGAGTTCGAAGTCAACCAGGTGATTATTTTGAAGTTGCTGCTTTCTTGATTCTTGATGTTTAATCTATATATTATGCCGTCTCCTCTTTTTTGAGGGTTTGCTGTATTTCACATTCGACTAGCGTCATCCTTCTGCAAGTATGTCTACTTTGGGATACCATTTCAATCTCCTTTCTGCAAAGTATGTTGCATTTCCTATTCAACTAGTGCCATACGTGCTATGATGTAACATGATCTATATGTGGATGGTGTTGGGAACAAAGTTTGTGCTGTTGAATTTTGTGTGCTTAAATTTGTAATAGTTTGTGATATGCTTTTCGACTAGCAAGGTTCAAATGTTTTGGCTATTGGCATGGATTTAAATGTTAACTGCAGCATGTCTTAGCATGATAATTGTGAGGTGACAGTCAGCTTGATTGCACATTATACATGGTTAATTACAGTTTATGGTTCGACTCTTGACTATATATATATATTTTCTTTGTTTATCAATTTTTTGTGAAAATATCTTGCGATCTTTTTTTCGCAGCAACAAATCTTAAATTTTTTACTTGTTTTAGTATTGCAACGAATAAATAAAAAAATCGATTGGCGGGAATCGGATGGTGAAGCGCCTAAGCATTTTTATACTTAATATACAAATATATAAGTATATTTTATTTTATTTTAATTCATAATTAAAAAAAATACATAATACAAGCACGAGAAATGATATGCTAGTCACCCATTGGTGGATATCTTGTCGTTTTATCACGTTTGTATTGTTTTTTTTTATTTTAATTTTAATTCTATATTCTAGTATCTTATAAATTAATTTAGAAATCATAAAATCTAAAAAAATATATAAAAATCAAACCTCGATTTATTTTATTACTCATTTTTTGAAGTTAAAAATAAAAAATAACAAATTGAACATTGATTTTTTAGATTTTATGATTTCTAAATTAATTTCTAAGATACTATAATATAAAACAAAAATAAAAATTAAAAAAAAAGCAATACAAACTTGATAAAACAACGAGGTGCCCACCAATGGGTGACTAGCATATCATTTCTCATACAAGCACATAATAAGATGCCTCATCCTTACCTGATATTTGTGCACAAAATCTTTCAGCAGCGTTTTTATGTGCCCAAGAAGGGTATGTTGATAAAATTTGAGTCTCATTTAATGTAATGTTATATACTACATTACATCAAGTAGAATAAATATTACAAATGAGATTTAAACTTTATCTAAACATTTACTTTTTGGCATATACACATACTGAGATTGCACAATACAGACAAGGGAGTGATCAATAGTCTAATTTCATAGATTTTATAGTCTTCCATATGAACTTTCCATGAACTCGTTCAAACACTTGATCTAGTCAATTCGATTATTCAATTCCATGAATAAATATGAGAGCAGGGAAGATTTACCTTAGAAAAAAGCATGCAACTCACGTAGAATTTTTAATGTTTTGAATAATGCACACTAATTTAAGTGGTAATGCATAGATATACTCTAAAAACTTAACAAATGTCAAATATACCTAACAAGATAAAAAATACTTCCTCCGTCCATAATCTTTGAACCTAAAAATTCTGGTATGAAGTTTAATGTGTTTTGGTGATATGTTAATAAATTAAAATGTTAAAGTGTTAAAATAGAATAATTGTGAGTCCATCTAATATTTTTAGTCGTATTAAAGTATAAAGTGTTAAAATATTTTTATTGTGGGGCCTATTGTCAAAACTGCAAAGGATCTAAAGACGGTGAATGTCCCGATATAGTAATAGGGTCTTTAGATTGTGGACGGATGGAGTACAAATTATGCCAAATAATGCCCTTATGCATTTTGAGACAAAAATACCATTATCCTTTTAAATCACAAATCATGTTTCAGCTTTTATTTTTCAATATTGAAACCCCAAATCTCTCTCCCCCAAATTCACTTTCTTCCCCCCCCCCCCACCGCTTTTTCCACAACCGTACCCTTCATCCCCTCCGCCACCTCCAGCAGCTTTGAATTCGCCGGCGGCTACCACAAGTTGGCCAGCCTCACGATGCCGAATCGAACGTCGCTCGCTGCCACAGAAGAAGACGGTCAGACCTGCGGCGTTAATGCAATCATCGGTCAAGTTTGGGGATTGGAGAAGACGATCTCCGGCGAGATGTGGAGGATGTGGCAGTTATGTGAGAAGCAGAGGGCGGAAGAGGCGTTGAGCGAGGGAGCTAGAGCTCACAGTAGCTCTCGTTGGCGACGGTACTGCCAGATCTGAGCAAGTTTCATCGATTTCTGCAGATTTTTGCGTATTTTTTTGAATTATACGATTTTCTATTAGATCTCTGATTTTGCAATTAGGTCTAGAGGACTATTTGGTGTCGATAGTCCCAATAGTCCTAAATCTGATTTAGGATTTTGCCTCTGGTGTGGTTGCTACAGTTGTTTAGGGTTGTTCCTCTTGTTTATAATCATATATTTTTTTGAAATGAAAATTATACTTTGAATGTTGATTTTATGAACTGAAATGAATTGCTGAAGTTAGGTCTATGAGACTATTCGGTGCCGATAGTTCATTAATCCTATTTTTGATTTAGAATTTCGTCTCTGGACCGGGGAGTTGCAGTTGAGCCTATTGAGACTATTGGGTGCTAATAGTCTTAATAGTTCCAATCCAAAAAAACGTTATAGATTAAAAAAAAAAAACGTAAAATTTGAAAAAAAAACATAAAAATGTCAAAAAAAATTACAAAAAAATTTAATTAGAAAACTGAAAAAAATAAATAAAAGAAACTTCAGAAAAAAAAAAACAAAAAAAAAATCAAAAAATCAGTCAAAGCCAACTCATTAATGACTTTTTGATCAAAAATAGTATAATTTGTATTTTTAATATTCTTGGGTATAATTTGACATTTGTTAAGTTATGGGTATATAATTAATTGTCTCCTAATTTAAATACTAGAATGAGTTGATGTAATCAAGATTTTTTTTTACAATGGGTTGAATCGGAAGATCGGTTGTCCAATTTTGTTATTGAGGAAAATTGCTCAATTTTTTGAATTGTGCAATGATCATAGTTGTTTCACATGACTTAAAAATTATATTTTAAAGGCTAAAATATAGGCATGAAGTATTTCAAATAAGATGTGTTGGTTAATAGAATTCACTAACTTCTTCAAATTCATGTCAAGTATTGTTGGAAATTTGGTCTTTAATCAAATTATAAATAATTAATATTTAATTATTTATAATTAAATAATTCTAAATATTAGATTGTTAATCTACTCTCGGAGTAGATGAACGTAGTATATTTATATACTCAAAACCAATTTTCGGTGAGTGATATTAATGTTTAAAGGTTGAAGTTTTGGAAAGTGCTAGTGTGGGACAATCCACCTTAACTCGAGTAGTTAATTCATTAGTTAATGAAGTATTAATTGTCCCACACTGATTACTTAACCTTAAGTAATTTTGTTTAAATATGTTTAAACAAGTGAGTTGATTATCAAGTGGGCCATAAGTGAATGGTTGGGCTCTCTCGCACGCACGCCGCCGTTCGTCCATGCTGGGCAGCACGGCTGGGCTCGAGTTTCATGGCCATGGGCATGCCTGGGCTCGAGTTTTGTGGCCATGAACTTGGATCTTGGCAATTGGTCCTTTGGACGTGTACTTGAGCATTGTGTACTATATTTTTTGGATCCCCAAAAGTATAGTGATTTGGGGCTTATATAGCTTGAGCCCAATACGAAAATATATTTTTTTGAAGCCCGATCGCCCAGCCCACTCGTGCAGCCCGTCTTATGGTTGTCCCATCCGGGTGTTCTAGAAGAGCTGTTACACAGCCTTCAACTCTCCACCATCTGTAACAACTAGAAACCTCCAAATGGCTGATAAATGCCATAATAATATTTAGTATCCTACCCATCAGGTGTGAGCAGCCTATAAATAGGCATGCATGAATGCATTTGTAGACACACCAACATTTGCACTTCTTCTTCTCTACATATCATCTTCGATTTCTGAGCTCTTTCCTCGCCCCTCTCTCCAGTTCGTCAGAACTCTTGAGTTTTGCGGTGCTGCTACTTAGGAGACGAAAGTCATTTTATATTTGGGGACGATACGCTATTACCGAGAGCACTACCGGGGTGTATTTTGTCTTGCGGAAAGATGGCTCTCCTCGACTCGACTTCTGTTTTAGTTTTCATTTCTTCACTTGTAATCTTCATTTTCAATTTTACATTGTAAATCTGTACGTCCGACAAGTTCCTGTACTGCGGTTCTAACAAGTATGAATGTCTTTGATTCAACTTTGAAAAAAAACAATTCTCTCATTTTGTTTCATATGCCATGAGAACTAACAAAAAAATGACAATTTATTTCAAATGTGAGAGTTTTTCTGAAGAAATTAGTTTTATCGTGACTGCCGATTTGGAGTGGTATAAAAATCACGACAAAAATGATACCTGTATTATCATTGCGAGTACCATATTTTGGTGTATGAGTAAACTTATTAAAATTTAGAGACAAGAAATAATCTACCTATTCTCACATAAACAATACTCTCTCTGTCTCAAGTATTCTTACACCTTTCCTTTCGGCATGGAACTTAAGACGGGGGTGTTTAGTGTGTAAAGTGTAATGTGTGTAGGGATGTGATATGATTTATGTATTTAGACATATTTTTAAACTAGAGCATCATAAATGCATAAAAACATATCCATGTTTGATCTTAAATGAAAGATCGTATCAAGACCTTTAATTTGGTATAAAAATCATAAAAATCGAATAACAAACGAGAAAGTTATGATAGTTTAAACTTTTAGGATTTAAATTATATTGGGATACGTGCTGTGAGGTGAGTGGATGATGAGATTTAATTAGATAATGTTAAGTGTAATAAGTGATTTACTAATTGTACTATTAATTAGCTAATTATTTCCCAAAAAGAAAAGATGTCAGAATACTTGAGACGACCCAATAAGGAAATGGTGTCGGAATACTTGAGACGGAAGGAGTACAATATATAACACAACTATAACAAAATACAAATTTTACCCATATTTTCAAATTTCTCCCAAAATTACGCTACTTTTATTACTCTCTCTCTTCCCTCCTCTTTTCTCTTTACTCCACCTCACATAGGCTAACACCCCCCCCCCCCTCTTTCTCTCACCTCACAAGACACACACACACACACGTGATCTCTTCCCCCTCCCCTTTCTCTCACTTCTCTCTCTCACACACACACACACGATTCTTTTTTATTTATTTATTCTTTCTTCTTTTTCATTTTTTCTAGCTTTTTTTTAATTTGTTCTTTTTTTTATTGTTAGGTATATATATATATATATTATTTATTTTTTAATACTGTAAGTTGTTTCGAATTAAGTGAATGTATGATCTTGACAAATTATTACGAACTATAAGTAAGATTTTGAATTCGTGTCAAATTTGGTAAGATATCAATGAAATCTTGTCATTCATGATAAGATAGTTGACAAAATGTCGATAATGTCTTGCCAATTTATTTCGTAGGTATTACTTACTGATGGCAAGAAAATGTTAACTTCTTGCCTTGATAAGGAAAGAAAAAATGGTGAAACTCTTACGTACTGATGGCAAGAAAATATTAACTTCTTGCCTTGATAAGATAAAAAATGGGGTAATGTAACTACCATTAACTGCGAAAAAGATGAGGCAATAAATTATACCATTTTTTACCTATTGATGGTAATAACTCGTTAGTTACTTGTCCGCAGAAGGCAAGAAATAGGGTGATAAGACAAGAAATGAGGTAATGTAACTACCATTAACTACGGAAAAGACGAGGCAATAAATTACACAATTTCTTATTTACTGATAGTAATAAATCGTTAGTTACTTGCCCGCGGAAGTCAATAAATAAGGTGATTTCTTATATTAATTGAGAAATTATTCATGCCCATCAACATTTGGAAAAACAACATCAACAACATTTTAAAAATATTATCATCAACAAAAGGGAAAAAATAATAAAATATTTTTCATCATCTCCACTATATCATAATAAAAGTTTTTTCATCAATATATGGTCAACCATCAATATATGACCATTATGAAAAGATGAGGCAAGAAATTACACCATTTATTACCTACTGATGGTAAAAAATCGTTAGTTACTTGTCTGCAGAAGGTAAGAAATGGGATGATTTCTTAGATTAATTGAAAAATTGTTTAAAAGCCACATTACAGTCGACTTACAATGAAACTCATTTATAGCAAAACTCTTACTTACTGACGGCAAAGAAATGATTAACTTCTTGCCTTGATGATGTAATGCAACTACCATTAACTGGGAAAAATACGAGACAATAAATTACACAATTTATTACCTACTGATGGTAAGAAAATGTTAGTTACTTGATTGCAGAAGGCAAGAAATTTCAATGTCTTGCCTATGGTTGGTAAAATTTTTGAACAATTATTTTCATCTCAATTTGACAAATAAAAAAAACGGCTCTAGACAAAATTCCATCATCTGAATTGCAAACAAAGCCCAAAGTTTCCATAAATTAACTTGCTATTTTTATTTACTTTTAGACAAGTACAAAAATGAATACAAAATGAATTTGAAAAAAAATGGAAATTAAATTCATCTTCTTCCCAAAAAAGTGTGCATGAACTAAAATACAACCAATTCAATTCTCCATTGAAGCTTATATAGCTTACATCTAAAAGTACAAATGAATACAAATAAAAATAAAATGGAAATTAAATAGAAGCAACAACCATCTCTCTCTCTCTCTCTCTCTCTCTCTCTCTCTCTCTCTCTCTCTCTCTCTCTCTCTCTCTCTTGTCTCTCTCGTTCTGCCATAGCCCCCACAGCGAGGGGGTGTGGCCTCCTCCGTCACCTGCAAAAATCTACCGCCCCGCCGCCTCCACCACACCAACACCAAAAAATTGCACCTCATATTGTGAACGACGACGGCGGGAACACGAACGATGACTGGCGGCAAAACCTACAAGGCCTCTTATATAGTTGAAATTAGAGAGAAAGGAAGAAGAAAGTATGTGTGGGAGTGTGTGTGTGTGTGTATGAGAGGGAGTGATAGAGAGACTAAAATTATAAGGAGAGAAGAGAGAGTGGGAAGAAAATAATGAGAGAAAACTTTGTAAAAGAAAAGAGAGGTTGAGAGAAAAATGGAGAGAAGAAGAGAGAAAAGATGTTCCAGGTGAAAAGAAGAGAGAGAGAGAGTGTGGAGATAAGAGAGAGAGCGAGAATTGTTTGTTCCACAACAAAAAATTAAAGATGATAGAAAAAGGTGAGAGAAAAGGGAGAGAGGAGAGAGGGAGGGAAGATGTTGAGAGAGGGAGAGGGAGTATTTTAGGGACATCATGTAAAATATGGGTAAATGTTGTATTTTATTAAATTTGTGTTATATATTGTAATTATTTATGTGATCTTAGAAATATTAGGGTATTTCCACTAAAATTTATATAGTTAAAAGTTTGTCATGACATTCTATGATAGGATATGGCCTAGCTACTAGGCCCAAGCATCGAGCCCAACATAATTGGACTCGAACGGTTCACCTCGGCCCAGTAAGCTCGGCCCCTTTAAACGGTTCAGCTCGGCCCAACTCAGGTCAGTCCAACAAGGCAACTCCGATTCCTACACCAACTACAACTCTAATCCTGAAGGAGATCTAGAAGCTCGGTGTTTACCCACAAAAGGAGGAGATCAAGCTCAAGAGTCCAAGTTGGAGAAGAATTATTATCCTAGTAGAACTATATGTAAAAATATATATAAATAGGGGCTTAGAATAGATTAAGAGAGGAGAACAATCTTTTGTAAACCTCACGCATAAAGCTAATAAAGCATACACACTTTCCGCCCCGTGGACGTAGATCTCTCGATCGAACCACGTAAATCCCTTGTGTCCTTTACTTCTGTGTTCTTTAATTCACTATTTTCGTGCCTAAATTACCCTTGAAAAGCAAGATCGATCACTGGCGCCGTCTGTGGGAAACTAAAATCTTGTGAATTCCAATCAACGCTTTCAAGTTCAGTCACGATGGCAGGAAAATCGACAAAGTCGACACGATCCAACGCCGCTGCTGCTGCTGCCGCGGCCAAACGGGAGAAAGAGGCCCAGCAAGCTCGACAAGGTGCTAGCAATCCTCCTCGGCGGGATGCGGAAGAGGTCGAAGCCAGCCATGTACCGGAGACCGACCGCCCCCAACGATCGGAAAAGAGCCGATGCGAAGCCAGACCCCCGAAGGGGATGTCGTAAACATACCCGTTGACCAGTCGCACTAAATTCACCGAAACTCAGAAAGCTGTGATAGCAGCAAGGAGGACGAGCTCCCGAACTACCAGCGGTCAGCTCAGCGATGTGGTAAAGGCATTCCTGGTCGAGAACCAACAAAACCTCCTGAAGTTCGCCGAACAACGACTTGAACACAACCAAGGAGGACAACGTGAAGCGGCCACACAACCTCACCGCCGAGAAGGGTCCCAAAGCGTTCAAATTGTACATGCACGGGACCCTATAAGACAGTTCGAGGAAGGTCACCGAGGTGAACACAATCGGCACTCACCTCGGCCTAACATCCTGTCACCCTCGACGGGAGAACCCTCCCATTATGCCAACCCGCCTCGGCGCAATAACGACAATTACTGAGGTGGCACATACGATGTTTATGGGAGGCTGTCTACCCCCTTTACCAACCGCAACCTGTACATGCCACTCCCATCCACATACAAAGTGCCACCAGTAAGGCCGTACGACGGGCTGTGCGACCCGCAAAATTTCCTCTCGCTGTTTCAGTATAACATG
>CM038121.1:9828166-9844764 GCA_001642375.2 Mentha longifolia
GCTATGCAATCCTGCATGCTGCAAATTTGCTCCAAATCCGGCCAACTGCATATCATGATTATTCCGCTTTACAATTAGTACGTGGTAATGAACCAAACATTTCCCATCTGCGAATATTTGGTTGTGGAGTCTATACTCCAATACCACCACCAAAGCGTACCTCGATGGGCCCTCAGCGAAAGTTGGGCATATACGTGGGTTATGAATCTCCGTCTATTATCAAATTTCTTGAACCCATGACTGGGGATCAATTTATAGCTCGGTACGCTAATTGTATTTTCGATGAAGATCATTTCCCGACATTAGGGGGAGACAAAAGCCTAATTTCAAAAGAATGTCGAGAAATTACATGGAATGAAAAGAATCTTCATTATTTAGATCCACGTACTAATGAAACAGAACTAGAAGTTCAAAAGATAATAAACTTGCAATATTTAGCAAGTAATTTGCCAGATGCATTTACTGATCATAATGGAGTGACTAAATCTCATATTCCTGCTGTGAACGCACCACAAAGAATTGAAGTTCCACTGTCAATAACAAAATCAGCTGATTTTCCCCAACGCCAGAAGCGTGGGAGACCTATTGGTGCTAAGGATAAAAATCCTCGAAAGATAAAAATAAATAAAGAAATGTCACTCCATCAACCTCCTGAAGAGGATCATCCTGAAGATGATAATCCTAGTATATCTGAAAATGTAGCTACTAATCAAAATACTAGGATTGCGGAACAGCCAGATCACAATAATATGGGAAATGTCAAAGATCTGGTTGATGTCAATATTGAAGTTGCTATGAATTATATTGACACAGGAGAAACTTATAACAGAAATCTTATTGTTGCCGACAACACATTTGCCGCAATAATTGCTTCTACTATTTCAAACGATAATCTGGATCCAGAACCAAAAACTATATTTGAGTGCCGGAAGCGCTCTGATTGGTTGAAATGGAAAGAAGCAATTGAGGTAGAGCTCAACTCGCTGAATAAAAGAAAAGTATTTGGCTCTGTAGTACTTACCCCCAAAAATATTATCCCTGTAGGATATAAATGGGTATTTGTACGAAAGAGAAATGAGAATAATGAGGTGGTGAGATATAAAGCGAGATTAGTAGCTCAAGGGTTCTCGCAGAGACCCGGAATTGATTTCGATCAAACATATTCTCCTGTTTTGGATGGTATTACGTTCCGCTACTTGATATCTCTGGCATCAATAATGAACTTAGAAATGCAGTTGATGGACGTCGTGACCGCATATTTGTATGGGTCATTAGATGCTGATATTTATATGAAAATCCCTGATGGATTTAAAATTCCTCAACTAAAGGAAAATGAAAATCGCAACATGTATAGTGTTAAATTACAAAGGTCGTTGTATGGCTTAAAACAGTCGGGAAAGATGTGGTATAATTGACTGAGTGAATTCCTCCTGAAGAAGGAATATACAAATAATGATATATGCCCTTGCGTGTTTATCAAAAGGACACAAAATGGTTTTTGTATCATTTCTGTTTATGTCGATGACTTAAACATGATTGGAACACGCAAAGAGGTTGAGGAAGCTAGCTCATGCCTAAAGACGGAGTTTGAAATGAAAGACTTAGGTGAAACTAAGTTTTGTCTCGGCCTGCAGATCGAGCATCTCCCTGAAGGAATTTTTATACACCAGTCTACTTATGTGACGAAGGTTTTAGAGAAATTCTATATGGATAAATCACATCCACTTAGCACACCAATGGTAGTCCGGTCACTTGAAGTAGATAAGGACCCATTTCGACCTAAAGAAGAAAACGAAGAAATTTTAGGACCAGAAGTTCCTTATTTGAGTGCCATTGGAGCACTACTTTATCTCGCAAACTGTACGAGACCAGATATCGCTTTTGCGGTAAACTTGCTAGCAAGATTTAGTGCTTCTCCTACACGGAGACATTGGAATGGTGTTAAACACATACTTCGTTATCTTCAAGGTACAAAAGATCTTGGTTTATTCTATCAAAGAAATCAAGACATGAATTTGGTGGGCTATTCGGATGCTAGTTATTTATCTGATCCCCACAATGCTAGATCTCAGACTGGTTATGTTTTTCTCTATGGTGGTGCAGCTATTTCTTGGAGATCTGTTAAACAGACTCTTGTTACTACATCATCAAACCACTCAGAGATTATCGCTCTATATGAAACCGCAAAAGAATGTGTATGGTTGAGGTCAATGATACAACACATTTGCAGGTCTTGTGGTATTGCGAGGACTCTTCCACTGTCCTATATGAGGACAATGCAACCTGTATTGCACAAATGAATAGTGGGTTTGTAAAAGGAAATCTGACGAAGCATATATTGCCTAAATTCTTTTACCCACATGAGCTCCAGAAGAGCGGTGAAATCACAATACAGAAAATTCGCTCTAGTGATAATCTTGCAGATTTATTCACAAAATCTCTTCCAACGTCAACATTTGAGAAACATGTTTATAACATTGGAATGCGTAGACTTGGAAGATTATTATCTTCAGGGGGAGCAAATATTTCAAAATAGTTTTAGGCCCTAAAGGTCTATGAGCCCTGAAGGCTGATTTTGTTGCACTCTTTTTCCCTTGTCAAGTTTTTCCCATTGGGTTTTCTTAGTCAAGGTTTTTAATGAGGCAACAAGTGAAATCCATATATGTGTATCCCATGTACTCTTTTCCTCGACTGTTTTTATCCCACAGGGTTTTTCGGCGAGGTTTTAACGAGGCATGAAGATCGCGTCGTAATGTCCAAGGGGGAGTGTTATAAATATTTTGTATTTATCTATTGATGGACATTACTTGTAGATTGGACTAGGGTTTTACCCCATGTACTTGTATATATCTCTTATGACCATTGTGTGAAATAAGTAGAAAACTAATTCTCCCTTGACTGCCGTCTTTCCTCCTTCTTTCTTCTACAGATATTTTACAACACAAATTTCCTTGTTGTGAGAAATCTAATTATGTTCCAAAATCACCTAAAATTACCAAACACATAACCAAACGGGCCCATAGTAACAAATGTGAAAAATCACAAATGCAATGTACGATGCTATTTCTCATGCCATGCACGTGTTCAATTCCATCCATTCAATAATATTTTGAAATTATTACTTGCTACTCGATTTATGACTAGGTAGATTCACAATTATGATCTTGCAATTATCCTGACTACTGATTGAGCCGCATTTTCATTTAAGTATTATTTTTCATAAAAAAAACTAATAAAAATAATTAAAATAGAATGAGTATAATCATTTCAAACATAATGTTAAAGCTAAATAAGAATTAAGCAACGCTTCTTGGTCGCATTAAAGCACATATTTTGCTCCAATTTGCTTGGTTGCTCCATCTTAATTTCAAATTCGGAATCATCTAATAAAGAATTTAGAAATCTTGTGTATTATTGTAGACCTATAATGCACGGATTCTTCGAAAAATACAACAATGCAGTATCGGATACGTCTGGGATACGGGTGCGGGTGCGATTCGCGTGAGATACGCACGGGATTCGCCACGTGGCGAATCCTACAAAAAAAATAGGATACGCGTATCCGGTGGGTAGGATACGCGTATCTGGTAAGAATCCGGATATTTTTGGGGGTTTTTTAAAAATAATTTTATATTTTGGGTTTTTTTAATTTTTTTTTTATATGTATTGTCCTAAAATTTAAATTCACTACAAAATCAATATAGTATTTAATTTATGGGGTTTAATTGAAATCTTCATTTTAATTGAGTAGTATTTAATTTATGATTTTTATTTTTATAAAATTAAATGGGTGATATATGTAATAAAATATAAATTTATAGACGTATCCTCGACGAATCGCGCACCCTAAAATTTTTAAAAATCTGTATCCGCGTATCCGAATCGTATCGCCCCCGCACCCGCACTCCCGCACCCATACAACATAGTTGTAGACATTTACCAATGATTTCTTCCGACTCAATTTCATTAGTAAATCAAGGTTAATTAATTCATTATGTGTATATTTTTGAAACAGTATAAGGCATGCAGTTACGTGCATGATCATAGGTGTCGATAGTTAGCTTGATCCAATGATTGAAATAAAAGCAAATTTACTTCATTCAAAGTGTCTCTGTAAAGATGGCGAACTTTACCACTTTTTGACATTTTACAATTTTTGCTCAATTACGGTTAAATTGGACGGAAGGATTATATATGAGTCACGGCTACGAGCTACGAGTATCTAAAACTATTAAATGGAAGAAGAAAAAAAAAATGGTACAATCTTTGCATCACTTATGTATTTTAGGACCAAAAGTAGCATGAATATTGGGCCCCAAAATTAATGTCTTCAATTTAGTTACCCTTCCAGTCCATGTTTCACAGAGCCCAGTCTATATCAACTGAGCATGAGATATTTAACCATTTAAAAGCAAAACATAATGGAAAGTGTCTGCGTAATGGAAAGATTTAGAATCCGAATTCATACTAGATTTTGCCAAATGGAGTATGTTTCATTATTATCATCTTTGCCAACACTTTTAATTCGAACTACATTTTAGAAAAAAAACAAACTAATGAAAGACGATTCAAGATCATCATCGAATTGGAGGAGGAGAGAAGGAAGGAGGGATCGCACTGCCCAGATTAGGGCAGCAAACGAGGCTAGCCGAGCCGAGTATTCGCATGCTCGATCGCAAGCTTTAAATTCATGATCGAGCTAACTCGAGGTAAAAATTTTGAGTTTGAGTTCGGTTCTCTAATTATATTCGATAAAATAGTTTGGCTCGAACTCAGTTCGGATTTGAGCTCGAATCGGACTTGTAAAAAGCTCAAATTTTATTTTAATTCGAGCTCGAGCTCGTTTAAAAAAAATCAATTTAAAAATATTTTCTTTTATCATTCCAACCGAACAAAAGCTAATATGATTTCATCAAACAAAAACTAATCAAATAAAATTCATCAAAAGATATAACATATATTATCCACAAAGAATAAAATATAATTCGTAAAGAAATATTTTAAAATGTTATTAGTTCAAACGAGAACTAATTTAGAGGAGTTCGCACCGGGCTCGCCGGACGCGGGGCTCGCCAGCGCGGCCCGGGCTTGAGCCCCAGGCTCCCGGTGCGCCGGAGATGCTCTAAGTACCGCATAGCTTGGCTAGTTTGCTGCCCTAATTGCGCATGGAGTACTACATAGTTTAGCAAATAAATTAAACAAACATAAAAAAAATTAATAAGCCGACTCGAGTGCGAAGCAGCGAATAAAATGTCTCTTCCAACTTTTCAGTCATTTCCCGCCAAAGTCAGAGAAAGAGAATCGCTCATATTTATGCGGTGGACTCCAGCCTGGCACTGCTGAGGCAACCTGTACGGTCCGAGAATCTATTGCCGCTGGCGTACGTACGCCTGCAACACCTGACCCACTTTATGAAGTGACACAAAGCATTGGATCCGCCACGTGTACGTCTATGGTTGGTTGGGTGCACAGACCCGCCAGTCAATGGCCTGCACCGTGTTTCGATCCTCTGCTTCCTTCATGGTGCATGCTGTGATATTTCCTGCCCAATTCAAGGTACAACGTACCACCACCGTTTGCTACGAATGGTGGGCAAACGTTTTGGATTGAATGAAAATGGACAATAATTAGTTAGGGCACACACTTGACTTAATTATTTGCTTTTTGTAAAATAAAATAATAATAAAAAATAAAAAATAAAAAAAACATTGAGATAGTGCTTTTTAATCGTCCCTAAGTATAAAATTTTTCATCAAATTTTGCTTTTATTCGAGAAATTTAAAATTTTAACCTTAATGCAATTCCAACAGATAGCTTTGAAATAAATGATTCAAGTGGGATCGATACATGTTAATTTTATTTTTTATTTTATTTTTTAATTTAAAGTTAGTTCAAAACAACATTATTCAAATGTTATGTTAGTTTTAATTTGTTATGTCATTTGTAGCCTTAACCCAAATTGATTTCATGTTCAAAATTAGATCAAATCGAATGATTGTGTATTTAATCATATTCAAAGTTCATATGCAAATGCAGATTTTAACAAAAGATTGCGTTCTTTCAAAAAAAAAAAACAAAAGATTGCTTTTTTTTTCTTTTTTAAAAAGGGATAATTATAAAAAAAATCCTAAACAATTTTTGTTTTATCAAAAATACTCCAAAAATAATTTGTTAATAGATTGATAGTTTGTAACTTAATTAGTTATGTTCAATAGTTTAGAGTATTTTTTTATAAAAAGTAAATAATTCGGGGTTTAATTGGTTAATGTTATTAGTCCAGAGTATTTTTGATGAAATGTTAATTGTTTGAGATTTAATTGATTATTTTCAATAGTTTAGAGTATGTTTTGATAAAGCGAGAATAATTTGTATATTTTTGTTTGGTAATTATTCAAGAATTAATTTAATGGATAAAATTAATTAAACTATATTTTAGAATGCTGAAAAGTATGGCGTAATACTTTTGCGACAATGATTTCTGTGAAATTGATCATCTTACATAAGGTTGGTTTCATCTATTTGAGATTTGTTAGGATTAAACTGATTAACTAAACGACTCTTTACATGGAAATATTATGACCAGAAATATTCAAACGGATTTTAAATAAATAAATAGAAATCGAAAGCATTTATGTTGAATATTTATCATGTCAGTTACAAAAAATATTAATCTAATCATTCAGCACCAAGAATTTCACGGGAATGAAATCCCAACTTTTGACATAAATGGACATATACATTTATTCGGATTCATTTATTTAAGTGAAATTCACTCTATGAACTGCGATTTTTGTAAGGTATTCCATTTTCATTTTAAAATAAATAAATATTTTCCCATGAATTATTTATCAAATGTTTGTCCATTTTTGGACTATATTGTTATTACTTAATAAAAAATAAAACCACTTGTATTACTTAATAAATGAGCCACCTTTATCATGTGTTTTTTTTGGTTAATGATTTCCCTGCCATGAAAGCTCCTAACCACGTGCTGATTTTTAACATACATTAGCATCTTTTTCTTTAATAATTAATTACTCCAATAATTAAATATTACATCCATCCCATTATATTAAACCTTATTTGATTTGCACAGAAACTAATAAATGGAAGAATATGTGACTATATTCAATTCTAAGGAGATGAAGTTAATTGTAGCCAAATATTTTTTGACATTTTAAGAAATAGCTCTAATATAAGGGGACTGACCAAAACGAAAATAAATTCTAATATAATGTGATGGAGGTAGTATATAGTAGTTCTAATATTGAAAAATACATTTGCAATGCTTGAAGCCGCATATTGTTGTACAGTACTATATTATGTATTTTAAATTAATTTGATGTCCATAAATGATTATTATGTCGTGAAAATCCCTCTTAAAAGTACTCACTCTGGCTTATAAATTTACGATGTTATGAGAATAAGTATTAAAATATATATATATTAATACTCTCCATCATCACTATGAAAGTATGAATGCCCTTAATAATAGTTTCTCCAACGTTCATTTGATTTTTTTTTTTAGTGATATTATTTGGCCATATATATATTTTTTAATTCTTTTATATGTAATAGTTTATGTATTTATGCTAAGCTTTTTGGATTATAAAAATATTCAAAAAGTGATATAATGTATGTGTTAGGGATACGTAACAAGAAAAACCGATCGCGAACAAACGAAACAGATTTCAGAAGGCAGACAGACGATGTACTTCTAGTCAAGAACATCTTCATGCATACATTCAAAAACATATTGTACGAAAATATGCACAAGAGATTTAACGTGGTTCGATTGTGAAGCCTACATCTATGGGAGTGCCGACCGAGATTGAATTCACTATGAGTTAGGACCGCCAGACGCACTACCGAACCACACTAGTATGATATTGTCCGCTTTGGGCCAAGCCCGCACGGTTTTGTTCTTGGGCTCCTTCCCAAAAGGCCTCATACTAGTGTGGGTGGTTGCTCCTCTTATATACAAGGTCTATCTACCTTATATTTCAGATGTAGGACTTGCTGTTTGTACCCAATAATTCTCCCCTCAAACACAAGGACTGCATCACTGTCCTCCCCTCCAATGATAATATGTCTTTGTAATCGAATTACCCGGCGTGTCCCGGCACAAGCAATCCACAGATCTCCCAAATCGTTGAGGTCAAACCGAGGGGCCGGTCCACACATTGCAGACGCAATCCATTACCCGTGGGCTCCACACCTGGCCCCAGCCGAAACTTTCGGCTCTGATACCACTTGTTAGGACTGTTAGACGCACCATCAAACCATATTATTATGATATTGTCCGCTTTAGGCCAAGCCCGCACGGTTTTGTTCTTGGGCTCCTTCCCAAAATTAAGGCTTCATACTAGTGTGGGTGGTTGCTCCTCTTATATACAAGGTCTATCTACCTTTCAGATGTGGGACTTACTGTTTGTACCCAACAATAATTTGTTGATATGCCTTAAATCTATATCTGCCACTATGCATAGTTTATCGGGGTTCCGGGGGGGTGGAGATGCCCCCGGCCCAACAGTATGCGATGTTGTTGAGTTGAGCCTTAATTGTCGTATTGGGCCTAGCCCATCTTGTGTGTGTCTATTTATATAGAAGTTGAGCAAAAACTCTATAATCTGTAACCTAGCCGCCTAATACAATCTGTTCTCCTTTTCTGCCCGTGGACGTAGCCAACACAACGTTGGCGAACCAGGTAAATCTGTATCTTTTTACGTTTATGTTTGTTTGATTGCTCAATTTATCCTATTCCGTCACAACAAACTGGTATATAGAGCCAGATCGATTCGATCGGGGTTCTGAATTTTTTCCACACTCTTAGGGTTTTCTATTGAGTCGATCAAATGTCTGCTCTCAACGTAAAGACTGATAAATTCACCGAAAGGAATAGTTTTGGCTTATAATAGATCAAGATGTGATCGTTGCTGAAGCAGAAGGGATTATGGGCACCGCTATTTGGGAAATTGAAGAAGACAAACGAGAATGATGAAGAGTGGAATACTCTAGAAGAAAAGGCTCACTCGACAATCATGCTCTACTTGGATGATGATGTTATCATCGAAGTTGCTGATCAGGAAACTACCGCTGGTCTCTGGATGAAGTTGGAGAGTCTATACATGATGAAGTCTCTAACCATTAAGTTGTTTCTGAAGCAAGGTGTGTTCTGATTACGCATGCAGGAAGGTGCACCCCTTTTGGATCATCTAGACAAATTAAATAAAATTTTGCTAGATTTGCGTAATGTTGATGTTAAAGTTGAAGATGAAGATGTTGCTTTAATTATATTAGTATCTTTGCCTGAATCGTATGAGAATTTTGTCGAATCTTTTATTACTAGGAAATAAGATTTGTCTTTGGAAGATGTTCGATTTGCCCTCCATATCAAAGAAGATCGTCAACAGGCAACTGGTGTGGTCTCAAAATATCAGGCATTGGGGCTATCTGTTACGGGTAAGGGACAACAGAATTTGGGAAAAAAGAAGTCGAATAATAAAGGTCCTAAAGTCCCAAACTTGAAGACATGTGCAACTAGTGCAAAGAACGAGGTCATTGGAAGAATGATTGTCCGAAGAATAAAAAGCAGCTTCAGAAGAATGAAAGTTCTAGCGATTCTACGTCTGTAGCAGATACTGATACAAAGTCCGAAGAGGAGTTTTGGTTGCAGGTGAACATTCACATCGTAATGATGTGTGGGTTCTAGATTCTGGGGCATCATATCATCTTTGTCCTAAAAAGGAGTTTTTCTCGACTTATGAGCAGATAGATGGAGGCAATGTTACCATGGCCAACAACTCTGTTTGTAAGGTGGTTGGAATTGGCTCAATCAGAATAAGGACTCATGATGGTGTGTTCTGCACCTTGAAAGATGTCAGGCATGTTCCATAGATGACGAAGAATCTGATATCACTGAGTCTTCTTGACAACAAAGGTTTTAGATTCAAAGGTGAAGACGGAGTTATGTATGTCTGCCAAGGTTCAAAGGTGGTTCTGAAAGGCTTGAAACGTGGTACCTTGTATATACTACAAGGTTTTACCGTGACAGGTTCTGCTGGTACTTCATCATCTGAGGTTCAGACCAAGGATATGACCATGTTATGACATATGAGGCTTGGCCATATGGGAGAAAGAAGGATACATATTTTGTCAAAGTGTGATTTTCTTTCTGGGCATAAAGTGCAGAGTCTTGAATTCTGCGAACACTGCGTGTTTGGGAAGCTTCATTGCAACAAATTCCCAAAGAAAGGTGTTCAGCAGACCAAAGGGACACTCGACTACATTCATATGGATTGTTGGGGTCCGTCACGTGTTGAATCTAGTGGAGGTCACAGGTACTTTGTGTTGATGATTGTTGACTACTCGAGGATGACATGGGTGATTATGATGAAACATAAAGGTGAAGCTTTTAAGAGGTTCAAGCAGTGGAAGGCATTCGTAGAAAATCAGACTAGGAAGAAGATCAAGCGATTGAGAACTGATAATGGTCTGGAGTTTTGTTCGTCTGAGTTTAATGAGTTCTGCAAAGATAAAGGGATTGCTCGACCTCACACCATCAGAGATACACCGCAGCAGAATGGTGTGGCAGAACGAATGAATCAGACACTGCTGGAGAGGGCAAGATGTATGCTTTCTCATGCTGGTTTGGCTAGAAGGTTCTGGGCATAAGCTGTGAATACAACTTGTCATCTGATCAACCATGGACCTCACACTGGCATTGATTGCAAGACACCTTACGATGTATGGTCTAATAAACCTGCAGATTATTCTTTATTGAGAGTTTTTTGTTGTATTGTTTACTATCATGTGAGTGAGGGTAAATTAGAGCTAAGAAGGGCATATTTGTTGGTTTTGGGGATGAAGTTAAGGGATATAGAATCTAGTCACCTTTTGAGAATATAGTCATACTCATTATAAATGTAATTTTTTATGAGAATTCTATGGTTAACCCTGATGTGAAGTCCATTGGTGCAGAGAATGGTAGTAGTGTTGATAATCAGGTGGAGCTGCAAGTCACTCATGATGAGAGTGAATCATAACTCCAAGGTGGAGAAGATCAACATACTATTGCTGAAAATACTAGTTCTGATGTTCATCCAAAAGCTCGAAAGACAAGCATAATTGTTGATAGAGCTAGGAGAACAGGCGTAAAGCCTCCTTTGAGGTACGGTTTTGAGGATATGGTGACTTATGCTTTGCAGGTAGTTGACGAGGTGGAAGAGGAGCCATCGGCAAATGAACTATCCACATATAAAGAAGCTGTTTCAGGTAGCGAGCGTGCTAAATGGCTCGCTACAATGGGAGAAGAGATGAAATCACTTTCCAAGAATCTGACTTGGGAGCTGGTCATACGGCCTAAGGAGAGGAAGATTGTTACTTGTAAATGGATCTTCAAGAAGAAGAAAAGAACCACACCTGATGAGGGTGTCAGTTACAAAGCTCAGCTAGTTGCAAGAGGGTTCACGCAGAATGAGGGGGTTGACTATAATGAGATTTTCTCACCAGTGGTTAGACACACTTCTATTAGAGTGTTACTAGCGATGGTTACACATCAGTATTTAGAGCTTGAGCAACTGGATGTGAAGACAACTTTCCTACATGAACTGCTTGAAGATGATATCTACATGACTCAGCCAGAGGGGTTAGAGGTTCCGGGGAAGGAATATTATGTTTGCAAGCTGAAGAAGCCATTATATGGACTAAAGAAGTCTCCAAGGCAGTGGTATGAGATGTTTGAGAGTTATATGATCCAGTTGGGATACAACAAGAATCCCTATGATTGCTGTGTGTATCACATCAAAGCTGATGATGGTTCTATGATCTATCTTGTTTTGTACGTGGATGATATGCTCATAGCTGCGAAGTCTAAGTCTGATATTTAGAAGTTGAAGGCTCTTCTCAGTGTTGAGTTCGATATGAAGGATTTGGGTGCTACTAAGAAAATTTTGGGCATGGAGATATATAGGGAAAGAGAACAAAATAAGCTTTTTTTTGTCACATAAAAGTTACATTCAAAAGATTTTGTCAAGATTTGGCATGTCTATAGCTATGCCTATTGATACTCCAAGTGCTACGAATATTCATCTATCATATGATTATGCACCAAAATCTGTAGCTGAGAAGGGGTACATGTCTCGAGTCCCATATGCTACCGTAGTAGGGAGTCTGATGTATGTTATGGTATGTACTAGACCAGACATAGCACATGTTGTTAGTGTTGTCAGCAGGTTCATGGGACAACCTGGAAAGGAGCATTGACAGGCTGTGAATAGGATTTTCTGTTATCTCAGAGGTATGTCTGATATTGGTCTCATTTATGGAGGTGATACTCACTGTTCAGTGATTGGTTATTCTGATTCTGATTATGCTGGAGATGTTGACAGTAGAAGATCTATGACCGGTTATGTTTTCACTCTTGGTGGTTTTGTTGTTAGTTGGAAGACAACTTTGCAGGCTACATTTACTTTGTCTACGACTGAAGCAGGGTATATGGCATTGATAGAGGCTGTTAAGGAGGGAATTTGGCTGAAAGGGCTAGTTGGTAATCTCGGTCTACATCATGATCAGGCTATTGTGTTTTGTAACAGACTGAGTGCAATCTGTTTAGCCAAGGATCAGGTCCATCATGAGAAGACCAAACATATTAATGTGAGGTATCATTTTCTGAGGAATGTGAAGAGAATCAAGGTGATGAAATTAGGTACTGTTGATAATCCTGCTGATATGTTCACCAAGCCGATCCCTCATAGCAAGTTTCGACATTGTTTGGACTTGCTAAATATCACAAGCTGTGAGTTGTCCAAGGTGGGGAAAATCTGAGGCAGAAAGGAGAAGTTTGCTCGTTTGGCATTGTAATGATGCATTTGCTAGGAGGATTCAAGTCAAGGTAGAGATTTAGGGTATACCTTGAATCTATATCTACCACTATGCAGAGTTTTCGGGGGTCCGGGAGGTGGAGATGCCCCCGGCCCGACGGTATGCGGTGCTATTGAGTTGGATCTTAATTGTCGTATTGGGCCTAGCCCGTCTGGTGTGTGCCTATTTATATAGAAGTTGAGCATAAACTCTGTAATCTGTAACCTAGCCGTCTAATACAATTTGTTCTCATTTTCTGCCCATGGACGTAGCCAACACAATGCTGGTGAACCACGTAAATCTGTGTCTTATTATGTTTTTGTTTATTTGATTGCTCAATTTATCCTATTATGTCACAACAATGAGAAAACGCCGGAGGAGGTACAAGTTACTGTAGGAAATTTTGGAAAACAACTATCCAAAACATCTACCCAGTGGTTTTACTGTTTTCTTCCTCACTATCCCGTAACTATTTTCTCTCAACCCTAAGATCTAAAACCTTTAGATCTAAACCCATAGAGAATGAATATCTACTTCTCATAATTCCACACACACACGACTTTCTACCGTTATGCTGCATCTCTCGGTCTCCGTGAGAATAGCCCCATGCACCGCGAGCTTAAAACCTTCTCTCAACCTCGCCTGCCTCAAGCGCCTAGGGCTTAGCCGCCTCGCATGGCGGCTGGATCCTCTCGCTCTCTCCTTGCTCTGTCACTCTTTCTCTATCATTTGACTCGCTCCTTCATGTTGTATGGAATGAGATATTTATATTGCATCCGATAAGTCATAATCCTAGTTGGAAACAACCGCTATAGATCTTATTCTGATTCGTTACTTGCAGCTCATGTCTAACAACTAACTCCATCAATTATGATTTATTTGCAATCATACCCCTGCACAACAACAATCTACACCTTAATTCGATGCTACAAACATTTTCAAAGAAAATACAGTCACATATTAATTTTTTTTAAAAAAACTCTCTCATCTTCCCTCTCTTATTTTCATGGGATTATTACCAAAAAACCTAACATTTTCACGTTTATCAAAAATACTCCAAAGTACTGAAATAACCAATTAAATCCCAAACTTTTAACATTTTATCAAAATACTCCGAACTATTGAAACTAACCAATTAAATTCTAAACTATTAATATTTTATCAAAGATACTCTGAACTATTAAAAATTACCAATTAAATCTCAAACTATCAATCTATTAGTATCAAATTTACTTTTGGTGCCATTTTTCGGCAATGGAATATCCGCATGGCATGCCGAAAGCCACTTTAGATTTACAATTAAACTTTTAAATATGATGTGTCACAAAACGGCATAATTTAGTCCCATTTAATCGAAAATATTAAACATAATTTCTACCGTATTTAAATATGAATCCTTTGTGAAAATTACTTTTAATATTTTTTGATAAACAAAAAAATAGTTTGAGATTTAATTGGTTATTTTCAATGGTTCAGAGTATTTTGAAAAAATATTAATAGTTTGGGATTTATTTGGTTATTTTCAATAGTTTGGAATATTTTTGATAAAATGTTAATAGTTTGGATTTAATTAGTTATTTTAATAGTTCGGATATTTTGATAAAACGAGAATAATTTAGGGTTTTTTTTTGTAATTATCCCTATCGTCTTTGAATCTGTTTTTAGCATCACCCTTGCCTGCACCAATATTCACATAATAATATCTTAATAATATAATTTATATTAAAAAATAATATACTATGAGGGTCAATGTAGTAGATGTACACCCATAAAAGACAAAATCGTATGAGAAGTGAAATTTGCAAAAATAATCTCTTAAAGCATTTAAACATGGATTATAACTATCAATTTTTTTTAGAAAAAAAAATATTTTATTGAGAAAAAATGACATCGTGCGGCTAGTCACATTATAGCCGAATATTTTATTATTATTATTATTATTATTATTATTATTATTCTTATTATTATTATTAATTTATTTATTTTTTAATTTTTAATTTTTAATTTTTTTAATTTTTTTTCATTTTCATTGCTAATTTGATATGAAGAGGCCTAAACAAATCCTTCCAACTGTAACGAAAAAAAGGTTCCACTGAATAGCAACTAGTATAAGAATGCATTGTACCATTGACGATACTACTAAAATAATGAGAGCTTCATAGTATTTGACTTTATTTATTACATTAATTCCACAAAAACAACATTTTATTTTATCTATTGTATTGAGTATTACAGTAGACATGATGTATGTATATATATATATATATAGGAATAGTGTTAGTCATTGAAAATTATTTAACATATATCAATTTATAATATTATATCCTTTCATCTCACCGAAAGTGAGGCTTGTTTATTCATATATGACGTTATTTTTAATAAAATGTCTCACTTTCGGCAAGATGCAGGACGCATTAATCTAAAAAGTATTCTCAATTACCCTACCGCAAATTTTCTTTTTCAGTGACAGCATTTTTAGCTAATTTCATAAATAAAACTACACCATTCAACATGGAAAGTGGAAACCGACCCTTTCTAGTGGTGCACACTTTACAAACTTTACTAGTACTATTTATTATTTTAATATTGGAATAGCAAAATACATTAATAGTCAAATTTAGTATTTTAGAAATTGGCGTTCAATATTGTAAGGGCTCGTTTGGTTGCCCGATTACGCATGATTATATCTATGATTAGATTGAATATTATGTTTGGTTAGCATGACACATAATCTTGCTAGCCCGGGATTGAATAGTAAGATTAGTCGGCCCGGAATTGAATCTGTGATATCTACAACTTTGAATCGGAGCATACCCCCTGCGACTATTTCTATCGCAAGCAAATTTTTCACCAAATACCATTTTGTCCCTCGATACTTCCATCTTCTCTTGTCTCTGTCATCTACGAATATTTCCAAATTCCGACTGCAATTCAACAATTATTGGAGACGCCGTCAGAGTGCTCGGAGTTTTCTTTAGGGGTTTCTTCTATCAAACCCAAATTTGTTATTTCAATTATTTAGCTTTTTTAATTTTGTATCTTTGTAGTTTTCTATTAATTCACAATTTGCTATGTTTGAATACAATTTTGAATCTGTATTGGGAGGCGGAGGTGGTGGCGCTCCTGTGCCGACTGCCGCCGCCAGGGATATGGTTTTCATATTTTTATGGCCATTTACATTTTATATTTTATTTTTTATTTTTTTAGGGAAATGCCATTTGCATCTTTGCTTCTGCCAAGTTATTTTGACCACTTGAGACACTTGTTATTAAAAAAGAAAAACAAATGTGTTGTTAATTTGATATCAAATTATTGTGCCGATATATTTTTTCTAATTTCCTTTGCATCTTAAATATATGAATTTTATCATTCAGATTTCATCTTTATTATTTCAATTTTGTAAAACTTACATATTCTATGAATTAATTAAAATTTTAGGAATATGAAATCTTAAGAAATACATATTAAATATCCTTATAGAAAATAAGTTAGTAAGGGTATATTAGTAATTGAGTAATAATATATCACAATACAATCTTGTAAACAAACATAATTTTCATCATATAAAAATTAACATGATAACCAAACAAATTTCTTTTTTTATGTGAGATACAATCTTGACATATCTGTTTATCCAAATATAAAAAGGTCACAAAATTTGATGGGTTAGAATTAGAAAGTCCATGTGCACAGATAGGAATCGTGTGTATTCTGCTTCTTTCTTTATATATTTTTTT